>CABEEJ010011107.1:0-11986 GCA_901482245.1 Timema douglasi | reverse complement strand
ACATCCAGAAAAGTAATGCTGGATGTGGATATTTTCCAGGTAAATCTTAGCGGTGAAAATTTGTTGAGGTCTGCCAGGAAGGACTCTAGTACAAAATGACTAACATAGAGTGGCCACGTTTATATAATTACTCAAAACGGGCTCGAGTACAAAACTTTTTATTTGTGGAACAAAATGGTACAAAAACTAATACAAAACATTGGCAATGCAAATGTTCAACATACAAAAAAGGTACTACAGGTTAATGCTACACCTTGGGAAGTGGTAAATTGAGAGAAGACAAATGTATTTTGAAACGGTAGTATATACTATTTAACTAAACATTACACACACTCGCCATCTAGTACATCACTACAAATCATAACGAATGTTTCCGAAGACAACACAAACACTTTAAATAAATGGTTAAAAATTAATTTTACGGAAAGTCATTTGGCCTAAAGTCGTTTGGAGTAAAGTCATTTGGCCTAGAGGAATTTGACCTACACTTTAGGCCAAATGACGGGTACCCGATATTAACACTTATAGTTACAATGTGTAGTGCTCAAGAATGAGAAAACCCGTGAAGAATGTAGGATACGAGTGAAGAATTGTACATGTTTTACTGCCTCAGGTCATTAAGGGCTAGTGTCATAAAAATTTATGTATGGAAAAGCATGTTTTTTTAAAAAATAATGTATCACTAGAGTAATACTCCCATTGAAGTAAGTAGGGACCAACTATCTTTATTCACACAGCAGTTCAGACTTAGTGAGTATTTTAGTTACTTAATATATTAAGATGTTTATATTTAGCTACGCGAATTTTCAAAGTTGGACATTGGCCCTTCTTATCCCAATGCACATGGTAATAATTTTTCTTTGACTCAAGAAGGTCACAGAGATTAGCTTCACCCTCCACTTCCGCCTGGATTCCGATACAGCAGTTTAGCCACGCTTGCAGAACGTTACTAGCTTGTAGATGGGTAACGATCATACTAACGGCACCTATTATCAACTAAGATAACTATTTGTAGAAGGAAAAGTTGGATTTAAAACTATGTATTTTGACTAGAGTTTAGGCTTGGGAGTTGTTAGAGTTCAATATCGTCGTGATTATTGAAGCTAGCCTAAATTTAATAATATGTTTAAAGATAAAAATAAATCAGTCACTATAATATGTTATAAATAAACACTCGAGCTTAATTGTACAAAGAAAATAAATAAATCAATTAATAATTTTTGTTTTCCCATTTAAAATGCATTGAAATGGAAACATTTTTAACGAAAATATTTCAATAACTATTTTTAATATGGTTTAAAAAATCCATAAGAATCATGAAAGATGCCCAGATATGTTACTAAAATAAATAAAAAAAACCAATGTTGAATTATTAATTATCTTTTTATTTAGAACCGTGCATTTATGGGTAGGCTCAGCCTTAAAGGATAGGAAACGTGTATTATACATTTTAACACCTATTCTGTGTGAGAGTGAGTTTGCGTATGTTTGGGTTCATATCCGTTTGGGAGAGAATGCGTGTGTGACTTTTCTTTCCCCTTTATCCTCCCCACCCCCATTGTAGCTTTTTATCAAATAAATCATCAATGGTGTGGCCTCTAGACCTCCTTTAAAAGTTTTTGGTTTTGCTAACCGCGTCATTCTTCCCATTTCTCCAGAAAGCCAGTTGAGGTATGCATCTAATGCCCTTTGATCCGCTCCGTATTTAACCATATCATTTTTAACAGCACCTTGCTTTATCTTGTAGATATTTACATTAATGTTCCTGATTCTGTCTCCGAGCTCCTCGACACTTTCCCCTTGATTAAGTTTAATTTGAGTTAATTTTATTCTAAAAATAGACTCATCTACTTTTTTTTGGAATTGTCAACTAAATCTTTTTTTTAGTTTTTCAAATGTGTTTGCTTTTATGTACTAGAATCATAAATTAGAAAATATAAGGCTTCCCTATTTAAGCGTAATTTTTGTAATTGGTTAACGTTCCGTATCAATCCAATTAAACATGGCTGATGCCTGCTGTACTTTTGTTAAATATACTGAAATAGGGTCCTCTGGCCCAGAGGCAGATTAAGGGTCGGGTGAATCGGATGGCTGCTTGAGGCGACAGAGCACCAACATAACGTAATGTGGGTGTGATAGAAAATATTTCTAGGTTTGGAGTTGGGAGTTTCGGAGATTATTTGTATATTTTCCTCTTATCCCCGGTTATATATGAGGGCATCAAAAAGTAATCACGCCTGGGGGGAAAATTTACCTCGGTATGATCCTGCTCTTGCCTACCATGAGATAATTTAATTATTGCTATTAAGCTGAAGTTTCTATTAGAAGAAAATGGCTCTGATCTAGCTAAGTCGCCATTGTTCTCTTGAGCTAATCTGGGGTTCTCACACTCTACTTTCACATTTGTTAACTCCCAGGTATATAATGGACTGAGGGTCAACATTCGGTCCTATAATGTAAAATTGAGGTTCTTAGCTTTGTTGCGCTATTTCTGTTAATGTTTTCTTAATTTTTAAATATATTATTTTGCCAAGTTATTTTAATTAATTTATTTCTATAAATTCTGGTATTTTCATTTATTTTTGTAAAGATTTGTTCCACATCATCCTAGAAGGGTAATTTCAGTAAGGAGTGAAATCCTTCTTTCACCTCTGACAAGACGTATATTAATCACAACTTGTGAATGTGGGGAATGCCAGGCCTCCACTGTGATTCAGATCCCACTTTAAACTGTAGGTTCTCCATTTAATCTCACCATCACTCTACCATTACACATTAGCGTAAGTGCGTATAGTCCGAACGTGTAGTAAGACGCGGTGCTAATAATAATAGTAATAATAATCCACAAGGAGTGATTTCTGCACAATTTTTTGTTTATGCTATTTTTTTGCGCAGGTGTTTATACATGTTTAGAGAGTTCAAAACAAATGTTTGTTTGTTTGTTAAAAATCCTCACTGCGGGGAAGGGAGGGGGCTCCTAGATGGTGCTTGGAACATCTCGAATTTTGCGATAGAAAGCATTTGCACAAAACACTATAGCTTGAGAAATTTTGAAAACAATGTACTTTGAAGAAAATTCTGATTGTTTCGCGTTTTTAAAATTAAATTTTATGATGATGGCCGGCGATGTTTGACAGATTAAGAGAGATTTAGTGTCCGGGACAGCTGTATAGGCGTTTAAGTATTACTGTCGTAACAGATACTCCATCCTTAGATGTCCAGAAAATAGGTTTCAGAAGTTACTGACGAAGGGATGTCCCAAATTATTGGTATAGGGTCTGATCTTTTGTGATGTCAGCCTGGAACCAGTGTTGTAATTGTTGGAGGGGTTACCAGATATGCAGGGTGTGGTCGCCTTCGTAGACGACCTTCTAATAGTAATATAAGGGTACTTTAGAAGGAACTTAGAGGAAATATGTAACCAGGTGCTTAAAGAACTTGACATCTGGTGTAAGAGTTTCAAGTTAAAAATGGCACTGACGAAGGCGACATACATGTTGTTCAAGGGTAGATTGGTTAGGGATAAGACCATGAAGGTAGTTAGGAAATCCATAAGAAGAAGCCATAAGGTCATATACCTGTGAGTAACCCTTGATGAGAACAGAAACTTCACGGCGCACATGCAGGGAGTGATGGGGAAAACTTTGTCAGTGATGATTAAAATATAAGTATGGGACAGAGGCGGTTTTATCTGCCTATACGGATAATAAGGACATACCGTCAGACGATACTTCTCTCCATTGTGAGCTATGGGGCGTGCATCTGGGCTCACAAACTAACCGATGACCTTCCGGTTAATGTGATTCAAGGTATATAGAGGAACATGAAGCAAGAAGGAACTACCAGAGAGAGAGATCCAAGGGATATTAGTAGGCGAAGTACTGAGGGACCCAATCCATTGGAAATTCTTAGAACAGATTAAACTGGAAGCTTCAGGTAGAGCAAATACCGCCTACATAGAGAGACTTAAAGAGGCACAGGGACGAATATGACAATGACAATGACAAAGAAGATGACAGCAACATGGAGTGCGGGAATGGCATGGAAACTAGCGTGGTCTCAATGGAGCGTGAGTAGATAAAAAAGGATTATCGTAGGAGGATAAGCTGAAACAATCCTTGCCGGGATAAAAAAAATCAGGTGCTGGGAGGAGCCAATACAAACCCTGAGAACTGGATTACAGTACGACTGAGTGTCTGATGGAACACAGGGGATGCTCTTGCGATCTTAAGGACAGTTTTCCAGTCGTTTGAACAAAATTTAGTGGAGTAAATATTAACTTCGAGGGGTTCCCGGCACCGTATGACCCACCACCTTGAAAACAAAAAAGTTGGATTGTGGTTGATGGGCCCTCAGAGTCAAGATGGAGAAAGGCAACTGCCCTGAACTCCTCTGGTACCATTGGGGTGATGGAATTAATTAAAGATGGCCTTGTCAAGGCACGTGCGTTTTCGGTTGGCAAAAATGTTTAAAATATGAATACGTGGGAATAAACCGGAAACGTCATCATGTGAAAGTGAAATCAATTTGACATCAAGAGACATGCTGCAGATCTGGCATGAGTGATTGGGTCATCAAAACAAACGTCATGTACAGAAAATTCTTAAATGATATGAAATTGAAGTTATGGTGGATATTGTTTTTTGTGGGGCGTGTGTTAAGTGGAAGCAGCATCGAAACAGCTTCCAATCGCGTCAGAAACGTGCCAAGGTACCTAGTGAAGCTAATCACATTGATCTATATGGGCCTATAGAGTGTCAGTCATCGGGAAGAGCAAAGTATTCTGTGTGCTTCACATGTGACCATTAGTGGTTTCGTATGATTTACTTTCTCAAAGAAAAATCGGAGACTGTGGAAAAAATAACTGAAATGTTAAAAATTTCTGAAAATCCCTATGGGAATGCAGTAAAAATATTCCATTGTGACGGCGGAAAGGAGTTTGATAATGGTGATGTGCAAAAACTCCTTGAATTGAAAGGTGTGAAGCTTGTTTAACAAATTCATACACAACAGAGCAGGGGCTGTGTTGAACGTACAAACAGAACAGTGGTTGAGCTTTCTCAAACAATGCTTTTGGCGAATAAATTGCAAAAATTACTACTGTCTGAGGCGGTGAATACTTCCGTCTATGTTATTAATAGAATGGGACCGAGTAGTATTGATAGCAAAACACCTTATGAATTATTTACGGCAAAGTTTGCACATCCTAATAAACTTCATGTTTTTGGTAAAGACTGTTATGTGCATGTTCCAGCAGAAAAGTGGAAGAAGTGGGACGCTAAGGGGAAGCAAGGGGTGTTCGTTGGCTGTTCAGACGATGTGGATGGTTACCGCATCTGGATGAAGTCTGAAAATCGTGTAATCATAAGCAGAAACGTCATTCATTTCAGCAGGAAAGGGTTAGTGAGACGTTGGCATTATTTCCAGTGAACATAAGCAACAATTCAGAAGCTGAGGCAAAGAGCCTATTACAAGTTTGACTGATACCCCAACTAAATTAACAAAGATGTCATTGCGAGACCGAACAACAATTAAACGACCTGAGCGCTTAATTGAGGTGATCCTAGTTGAAGTAGATGAGCCAATGACTTATGCTGAGGCATTAAACTTTGTAGAACATTTACAATGGAAGAAGAAATTAAATCGCTGGAGGAAAATTCAACATCGATTTTAGTTGAACCACAGACACGTATCAAGATCATTTATAATCGCTGGGTGTATCGTGTGAAGCGGAAAGCTAATAGAAAATTGGATTGTTACAAGGCACGTTTAGTTGGCCGCGGTTTCAGTCCACGGGAAAGGATCGACTACACCTAAACGTTCAGTCCTGTTGCACGTTTTGATACAATCCGAGTGGTGTTAAGTATTGCAGCCAATGCCCATTCCTAACTGGCACAATTTGTTATAAAGACAGCTTTTCTGAACGGTGTAATTGAAGAAGAAATTTATATGGAGCATCCGGAGGGATTTTTACATGGAACAAATCGTAGCTGAGAACTTCAGGAAAGCCTATATGGACTGAAACAATCACCTAGATGCTGGAATAAACGATTCAAAGATGTGTTCTTTAACTAAAAAAATGTGTGAAAGCACGGCAGATCAAGGTTTATTCTACTCCATTAATGAAGGCAGAGAAATAATGGTGGTGTTGTAAGTTGATGATAGATGAAAACTAAAACTTAAGTAGGCCTCAATTGAGATGTTATCATTTTTTTTAAATAATAATTTTAGGTTCAGTTGGCCTAGGCCTACTGTTTTTAGAAAACGTTAGTAAGCCTCAATTGAGATTTTTTGTAACAATTCTTTTAGGTTAAGTTGGACTAGGCCTATTCAATTAAATAAAATAGCTCTGTAATACTCTATCTTTAGGCCTACTGTTTTTAGAAAACGTTAGTAAGTCTCAATTGAGATTTTTTTAAACAATACTTTTAGGTTAAGTTGGTCTAGGCCTATTCAATTAAATTAAATAACTTTGTAATACTCTATCTTTAGGCCTACTGTTGTTAGAAAACGTAAGTAGGCCTTGATTGAGATTTTATATATTTTTTAAAACAATACTTTTAGGTTAAGTAGGCCTACGCCTATTCAATTAAATAAAACAACTCTCTAATACTCTATCTTTACTGTTTTTAGAATGCCACAAAAAGGTCCTCTACATGATGAAATTCTCATACCAGATAGTGAAGAACCAAAAGAAATATTTGAATCGTTTTTGGAATATATCCCTTTACCATTCTGGGATATTCAATCAGAAAATTCATGTGTCTACTCAGAACAAGCTCGAAATCTAAAATCTGATCTGAGGAACTCATACATTTAGCTGGAATACATGTAGTGATGGGGTGTCTGGGTTATCTTCAAGCTAGAATGTACTGGCAACGCGATACTGAGGTACGATTGATTTCTAACTGTATGACAAGGGATCGATTTTTCGAACTAAGAAACTATTTACATTTTGTTGACAACCAAATTGGCCATGATGAAAATGATAGGTTGTGGAAAGTCAGACTATTTATTGATTTGGTGAAGCAAAAATGTTTAACTTTGCCACGGTCATCTAATTTATCTTTGGATGAACAACTGGTCCCATTTTCTGGAAGGTGTAGTTTTCGCCAGTTTGTTCCATCAAAACCTAATCCATTTGGACTTAAATGTTTTGTTTTAGCAGCTCCTGACGGGTTAGTTCTTGATTTTGATAATGACCTCAAAGAGCTAGGTTTGGGATCTGCTGTCGTAAAGCTCTTAACTGAAACAGTACCCCAAAACAATAATCATTAAGTGTACACCGATAGATTTTTCACTAGTTTGAAATCATTGGAATGTCTTCTGGCAAGACATACTCATCAAACTGGAACTGTAATGAAAAATAGGGTTGGACCAGTGATAAATAAACTTAAACGTGACAAAGAACTTAAAAGGGGTGAATGGGATGAGAAAGTGAGGGAAGATGATAAGGCATGTTTAGTTAAGTGGAAGGATAATATGTGTGTTTTGTTGCTTTCATCTTGTGTAGGAAGTGATCCAGTCTCAACTTGCAAAAGTTGGTCCAAAGAGGAAAAGAAAAAAATTGATGTACCCCAACCTTTTATTGTAAAACTTTACAATGAAAAAATGGGAGGTGTGGATCTATGTGATCGTTTCATGGCCTGCTATAGATGTAGCATTCGCACAAGAAAGTGGACAGTTTGAATGTTCAATCATTTTGTCAACCTGGTGATTGTTAGCTGCTGGATAATGAATCAACGCTGGTGTTCAGTAAACAAAGAGCCTTAAAAACTACGTTTGTCCCTACTAGACTACAAAATGCATGTTGGAAAAGCTATGATTAAATACAAAAAATTAAAGCCTTCTATTCGTGCAAGAGGACGCCCACGTACATCAACAATAACGTCTGACTCTGAAGAGGAAGGTGGCTCAGAATAAAAAGCCAAGAAAAGTAATACCACAACCAATCTCTAGAAGTAGGTACGGTTTGATAATCTACCAGAGTACATAGATTCTAAAAATGCTTCAAAATGTAGGAAATCTGCTTGTAAATCAAAATCTCGTATAGTTTGATCAAATGTATTTTTTAAATGTGTTTTAAAAAGTAATTGCTTTCAAACATATCATACTAAATAAAACCAAGCGCCATGACTAAAGAATTTTTAATACAAATTATAAATTTAGGCACTTTTTTAATAGGATTATTTGGTTTTACTGATACTGTGATTAATTATTTTTCAAGTATATCAAAAGTATGAATGTTGGGTAGAAAATAAATAAAATTTTGCAAAAAACTGTTTCAATATAATATAGTAGTTTAAACCTCATGTCCACAAATGAGGACCATTTGATTTCCAAAAATTGGTAAAAAAATATTATTTTTTACTTGTCTATGTAGTGGCTAAAATGACAAGAGAAATTTTTTTAGATCTCAGGTCTGAAGAGCATAATACCTCACTATTTTCAAACAATAGCATTTCTATACATCATGGACATGTTTTCACTTAAAAACATTGAAAGAAACCATTAAATCTGTCCCCCCCACAATAAAGCAGACAATAAACTTGATCTTCATGCTTTGGTCCGTGGCAATGCGTATGTTTATGTCCATCCAGTATAATATAGAGATCATTGATGATGATAGAAACATTTGAGGTTCACTAAATAACAAAATAAAATGATAACTGTAGAAAGTAGGCAAGAAGATCTGGTTATAGAGAGGGGGATGAGAAAGGGGAGAAAAGGTTAAGGGAGCCCATTTTAATTTTCGCACAGGTTGGTGAATACTTTAATGCCTGTCCTGAACTGTTCAAATAAAGATAAGAGATATCCCTCAGGAATGTTAATGTATAAGTATATAAAAAAAGAATGTGATTTATTTTTAATTTTGTCTAAGTTTTTTTTACATATATATACACTTGTAAAACAGCTCAGCATATCTTGTAAAAATTTCATAAAAATCAAATAATGGAAATAATTTTTTATTATATTTTTATGAACCCACAGTTTACTATTTGGCGAATTACCGAGAACTTTACAAGTAACCAATAAAAACCTTACGTATCAGAACCCAAGCAGAAAACACCCTACCACAATTTCATTTCATTCGAGTTTTATGTTTTATTATTAATCTGTGATATAGATTATCTATGATCTATGCTCTAGGTAATTTCGATTTTTACATCATATATTTTTGGTCCTAGTATTTTTGAATTTTGAAGAAATGTCTAGTAAAATAATTGAGCATCGCAATGTATCGCCAATTTTTCAATTAATAAGAGATATTTTACTCGGCCGAAAATACACAAATGCACTTAGGTTCGCGGATGGTATCGCTGCAAGAACACAACCTCCACCAGTGCTACCAGAGGGACCTGCTCACAAATTAGCTGCCAATTATTATTATGACCGCGACGGAAGAAGGGAAGTGAAACCGGCTACGGTTTTGGCTGGACCAAATCTTGCCTTTACCCTTGGATCTGGACAACAAAGTGGTGAAACGGCCATTTCTAGTGAGAAAAAACCACCCACCCCTGGTTCGATCTGGCATTGGGACTAGATAAAACCCGTGTATTGTATTGGTTTACTAGTTTTGAAATAACTTTAGTGTTTGATCACATCTTATATATAATCAGGTGTCCTAAAATATGTGTTCTTGTGAGATTATTATAAATATGTTGTAGGCTTAATTATTTAAATGAATGAAATCAACTATTAATTCTTTGTTTTTCTTAAAATGAGCGTCACTAAGGCTGTATCCGAATAGTCTACGCGTCGCTGACACTTGACGTTCACTCGATAGTTGCATTGGCAATCACGTGATCAAATGCAGATCCGTCTGAATAGTTACGAAGTGTGCTAATGCACTCCTCACACGCCCTCGAGTCCGAAGGCGACAGTAAGTTACCCATGACACGCCGTCGATGCGGTGTTTGATCGGCAATTGTTTAATTTTTCGTCTGCTAGAGATAAAGCTCGTTGAGTTAACATGATCTTTGATAACGTACGTTAAATATATGAGTTGTGTTGTGTTGGATAATTTGAATAGTTTGTCATGAGAAGTGAAAATAAGTCTCCACAAGTCTGTAAATAGCCAATGCTAATTCGGGCTAATAGATGGGGTTTAAAATAGTTCCTAAGATCATTGGTAGGAAGCAGCACTGCAGACTCAAGGGGGTGAAAAGGATATTTTGCCGCTCAGTCTTCGATCTCAAGTGCGTGGTAAGTGTAAAGTGATCAAGTCAAGCGTAAGTTACTCGACTATTCGGATACAGCCAAGTTAAACTAAGGCCGTGTTCGAATAGTCTGCGCACTACACACTTGTGCACTTAATGCACACTTAAATAAATCACGTTTCTGGTGCTCCTGAGGGAATAAGTTGCATAAACATCTTCAGACCTCACAATACACCTAGAGCTGTCTAGTGGCCACCTGTGAAAGTTGTATTCTCATGACAAACATTGATTTTTGACAGTTTTGTCTATTTTGCCGTATCACATTCTTTGGAGACTCTAGTGATAGCGCACTATATTATATCATTGGTTATTTTATCGTTAATAATCTTACTAGAGGCCCAGCCTATTCCAAAATTGTATTTTTAATTATTCTTACCCTATTATTTATATTTAAACTAAACTGTCAGAACCACCGAGCATAATTTTTGAACTAAAAAATATATTTCCTTTAAAATGAGATTTTTGTACTAAATTACTTAAAAGACTTTATTCTATTGATAAATATAAATTTACAATCAACAAAGTAAATATATGTTTTATAAATTTTAAAAGTGTTTGTTTCAATTTAAAATGCTATTTTAATTAAAGTGACCCTTTGTGTGTGCCCCTAAGTAAAGTACGCTGTTTGGGGTGCACCAGCCCAGGTTGAGAGAATTGTGACTTCTGCCCTTTGTAAGTCGATGCTGTTGCAATTTAAAGCCAGTAAAGTTCGTAGTGCACAGAATATTCGGACATGGCCCAAATCATTTGTTCAAACAATAACATTTCATTGTGTCATCCCGTGCCGACTCCGCCAGCGACTAGACCCCACCGTTATGGAACTCTATGAAACTTGATGTTAAACTTGTTAAGAAACTTCATTATACAAAATCTTAGATTCCAGGGTCAAATACGTTCCGAGATATTGAGGTACGGAGTTTAAGGTTTGTCGCAAATATTTTAAATTGCTCTGGATCAAGGTCTATTGCTCTTATGGAGTTGAGTTTGGTTTCATTTTAAAGCTAATTTAACATACTCTTATTTGACATTTTAGTAAATATATCAAATAAAAATTTTCAAGGTCAAGCAAAGTATATTTTGGCCTTAAATTTCTCCAAAAGGGTGTTTTGAATAAAAATTGAAAATGTTAATAACACTCTACATGCTTTATTACATGTGAGACTCCAAACAGTTCATGAGGAATACTTTATTACCTTTACCTTTACTTGATAGAGTAGGGATACCACATTTAACAGCGCAAATAAGCGAGTACTTTTAAACTTTCTACAAAAATAAGATGTTAGACTCACGTTAAATATGTTTGAAAGCAACTTAATACTACCTGGACTCGGGTGTATTTCTTCTGTATTGTAGTCTGCAAGTTGCTTCTTGACATTATTTGTGTGATAGAGTATGTCGGGCAGTGTGGCTCGACTCTAGTTGAAACATCTATTGCTCGTATCCAAGGATATCCCAGTTTCTTGGATACACAAATGATGTCTGGTTGAAAAACTCACCTTAACTTAATCTTTTTGATGGTTAGTTTCCAAAACAAGCCTAACCACCGCTGACCATTACAGGCACACGTAACAAATACGTGGATCTCTTTTCAAACGATTGTTCCCAACTAACACTTATTGTTTCTTCTCTTGACAGTCGATAATGAACACAATTTAGAAGGAATGGCCCGATGCATCTTCCGAGTCCCCGGACTAGGCCTTGCTAACGGAGAACGTTGTCTCTCTTCTATTTGAACATGACCTGTTCTGTCAGTGGAGTCCCCGGAC
>CABEEJ010011106.1:0-11992 GCA_901482245.1 Timema douglasi | reverse complement strand
GAAGGTTTTCACCGAGATAGGGGATTACAAATCCTTTGACAGGAGCATTTTAATGTGTCAAATATGAATCAAGTATGTCCATTAAATTATATTGCATATGACAGTGCTCAAACGTAATGTGTAGGGTGAGTTGTGTCAATAAATTTTAGTTTCTAAATTTACATTCAGTCAAATCGTTCTGTGAGTATAATATTGCTTTAAACTAGGGAAAATACTTCAGAAAGTCTAGCAGAGTTTTACCCTTAAAAAAGCATATTTTAAGTTATAATGCCAAGAATTTTATAAAAAATTATCAAGATTAGAGTATATGGCGTTTTGACACCCCGCAATATGTTCATATGTTTTATGCACACTCATTTACATAGACAACTAGGTTTTATTTCATGGTTTATTTTTATATAACTCAATTGATAGACACCTGTTTCGGTGAACACATGGTCTGAGTCGTCAATCTTGCAATTAACTAGAAGCCTGGTGACCGGGAGATAGGGGTTCTAATCCCGGCTTGATGTAATGAGGGTGGTTTTTCCTTAGTGGTTTTCCATTTTTCCTCCATGCAAATGTGGGTATAATTCCTCTAAATATAACTTTTCTATTTCCTAAGACCATTAGCGTAATAATTAGTACATAAGCGTATGACCCGAACGGGTAGTAAGGTATGATGCTATAAAGAATATATAAGTAACAAAATCTAAAGGGGTAAGGATGTTAATGGTAGTTACAGAAGAAACATCTTAATTTGAGCGTAGAGGATATGAGAATGTGAAAAGGATATATCACGTGTAGTAAATCAACCTCAAGATTTAAACATAAGACATCCATGACGCCTAATCAGACCACTTGACCATTTGCATTGGTTCAAAGTAGATGACAATTTTATTCTGAGAATAAATATTGCGTAAAAAAACTTAGAATCAATATTAATTTTGTTATAATAATAATTTAAGAAATCAAAAATAAGCTTTGCTCTAACGTAAATATATATTTCTGTTATTGTTGGTGGAATAATTCATTCTACGTTCCATAATGAAGTTTTAAACTTTCATTCAAAGTGTCAGACTTTAAATTTTCTTTCCTAATTGAAAAGCAAATAGAGGCAATCGATCGGTTTGAATAGTCTCAAGGTGGTGGTATATTACAGGCCCTCAACTTCATTTGGTTCAATAAATAAAACATCATCTTCAGTAAAACTACTTAAGTGTTATTAATGAAGTCAGGGGACCGTCATTTTCTTGCATAAAAGATTAATCATCATCGACCCTTATAATTTTTAAATGCTAGAAGTCAGTCTTGCTTGAAAAAAACATAAATACTTAGCACCGCGTCTTACTAACCGTTCGGGTTATACGCTTAAGAACTAATTAAGCTAATGGGCTAGGAGTTTGGAGGGTTGAATATAGAGGAAGTGGACCCGCTGTTCGTTGAGGGAGCATGGGAAACCACTCCCAGTTCAACCAAGCTAGATTCGAACCTCGATCTCCCCGTCCTCGGCAGTCTAGCTCAACACAAAACTATCGTGTTAGCTAAACTACGCCACCGAGGCGGATGTCTTCCTTAAGAGCCTGTCTCACCCCAAGGATAAAACCTGGATTAGATGGATATTAAATCTGGAACTAGATGGCACTGTATACACCTGGAAGGTAGGCAACACATGCAAACCAACACAGGAATCACCCTTCGTTCTCATTATTAGCCCTTGTCAAGCCAAAAAGTATATCTTTGAAAGAATCAGCAATTCCTTATGAGTACCTGTTGTCAGGAAATCCACTATCTGCTACTAGTAATAATTTAGTCTACACCACACTCCACTTGTTATATGATGAAGATTGATGAGTTGCCTACACCCCCACCCCATCCCGGTGCAAATAGCGTCAACTTTGGCGTCACCGACCTCAAGTTTATTGGCTGTAAATACTTGTCGTGTCACCTCTTACCAACTGTTCGTAGTTTCAAACCCAGCCGGGGTCGGCGGATTTTTCTTGAGCGATAAGAATCCGTAGCACAACTTCCTTCAGAGGGAAAGTAAAGCCGTCGGTGCCATGTCGATTGTGGTATGTAAAAGAACCCTGGAGAATGTGAGAAAATAACTTTCCCGGCAAAATTGGTAGGTCCTCTCACGTTCGCTCATGGAAATTAAGCGTGGAGGGCAACGGGGAACCATCCCACTTCCTGAGTTCCCTTGGTACATGGGATTTCTACCAGATGGTACAGGCATCACTAACCAGATGAAATACTGAATGCATGCCGAGAGCTCTGGTTGGATAGAAACCACATTAAACCAACCTTCGGGTTATTATTATTATTATTAGCACCGCGTCTTACTACCCGTTCGGGTTATACGCCCTTACGCTAATGTGTAATGGTAGGGTGATTGTGAGATGGAATGGAGGACCTACAGTTTAATGTGGGATCCGAACCACGGTGAAGGCCTGGCATTACCCACATTCACAAGATGTCTTGTTTACGGGTTGTTGACTTTTTTTAAGAAGAACGCTCATAAAATGGCATGCAAAAAAAAAATTAGTTTAGCATATAAAATTCAAAAATACGGTCCATAGCTCTCCTTCCATTTCATCCCTCTGAAAGTATGAGCTGTTAAGATGTGGTCTATGAACACTTCCGGTAAGGATGTGAGAAAGTATCGATACTTTTCTTTCGATGCTAGTATTTTTACCGATAATTTTACTGATAATAGTACTCACACTCCGGTAACGAAAGAAACAACTTTATTGCTATCTTCACTCATGCTAGGATTAAATATTTACTGGGGTGGACATTTTCTGTATGACAATCAAGAAGCAACTCTAGCATTTCAATCTCTTTTAGTCCGTCCTAATTCATAGTTGTTCTTTCATCTTTGTTCATCAATACATCCTGATGCCTGACGGGGCGAGTGGCGACCACCCTACCACCCCTTTATTAATGAGCATCGCCGTCACAAACTAAACAAAATAAGCTTTTGTAGAGCTCTTTGAACTCTGTCCACTCAAGGATACCGCAAGCAGACGAAGCAGAAAAGTTTATGTGGGTTATTTAAGCAGATGGATCAGGGCAGACGTCCATTCTTCTATTATTTGTCTGTAGTTAATCTATCTTTATAGAGTATATAAACGAAGAAGGTAGTTTTTTTTAAAAATGACACTTTCCAGAAGTAAACTATATAAGTTTTTTTAAGGAGTTGGATAGCGAAAAAGCATTTTATTAAAACATCTATACTGATACTTACTGTTATCGATACTTTTCTTTAGATACTAGTACGGTATCGATATTTTTCTTCCGATACTTTTAATGAGTACAGTATTTATACTTTCCTTTCTATACCACATCGTAGGTGACCTGGTGGTCTAGGAGGTAAGGTGTCAATCTTCTGTGCTGGGAGTCCGGGGTTCAATCCTCGGTCCCAGCTCAGATTTATCTGATTACCAAACTCTTACTTCACCTCTGACAAGACGTATATTAATCACAACTTGTGAATGTGTGAAATTCCAGGCCTTCACCGTGGTTCGGATCTCACGTTAAACTGTAGTTCCTCCATTTCATCTCACAATCACCCTACCATTACATATCAGCGTAAGTGCGTGTATCCCGAACGGGTAGTAAGACGCGGCGCTAATAATAATGATGATACCACATCCATACACTCGGGAGTCTTATCGAAACATGGACATAGCATGTTTTATACACAAACATAAGACTGTATTGCAGAGAACCGACGAGGTATTGTCGTACATTATTGAACAGTTCCGTTCGTTTGTCAGTGTTCGCTCGTAGACCACTCTTATTGGTTATTCATAGAACATGGCCACCGATTGGATGCTGTTTAATACACGGCCGTACTTGACGGAATGTGGTGAAACGACTCTCTCACACAGAGAAAGATTTATAATCACGAAAACAATCTACCTTGAGATCATGAAGGATATTAACGTTTGGTGGCCCTCATCTAAAAAGAAAACTGTAAGTTTCTTAATTAGTTCTGTCAATCTCTATATTTAATTGTGTACACGTCATATAAATATATTGTTAAACTAAATTTCAGCTCTATTCATTAATTACTTTAACTTAACAATGGTACGCAAAACAGCAAGTTTGACACCTTTTTACTAGTGAACTGGTTTGAAATCATCTAATCATTATTTACAGTTTATAGTTATAAATTTCTTAAAATAACCAGCCAGACCCGTGGTGTAGTGGTCAGTAAACCTGGCTACGAGTCTGGAGGTCCTTGGTTCGATTTCCGGCTGGTATCGAAAGGGGAATTACCCCCAACGGTCACCAGGTCACCCTCATACTCACTACCACCATCACCTCATCTCATCGGGACATGGAAAGAACTTACACAGAAAGGATGTAAGATTAGTACATTCTGACATCCCCTGGACAACGGCACGTTACTACTGGATAATCTTTCCACTACGAATGATGTAGCCCAGACGCGCAATAAAAAAACACTTCTTAAAACTGTGCAATAAAATTGTTACGGTCAAATGATCTTAATGTAATAAAATATAGTTGAAAAATTACTCATGGCCATGGTAACTGAACACTATCAAGATAAAATCTGTTTTGTTAACTAAATCTAATAATAGTCTAAAACTCAACGTCCTAACCTTCGTGATCACTTTTGTATAATCACTTTAATCTAATCTGAGTATGAGACTCAACGTCCTAACCTTCGTGATCATTTTTGTATAATCACTTTAATCTAATCTGAGTATGAGACTCAACGTCCTAACCTTCGTGATCACTTTTGTATAATCACTTTAATCTAATCTGAGTCTGAAACTCAACGCCTTAGTAATCTCGATAAAATCTGAAAACTTCGAGTTTGAAAAATACTTGGTCGTTAGGTTTCTCTTCGACGCACGGATGACACAATTGTTCCTTTTCACTCTCAACAAATACAATAACAAAAAAATAGTGCGCGGAAACGAATGTTTGTTTGCGAACATTAGGGCGTCTCGCTTGGAATTGTGAGGTTTTTTTTTTAGGTCTCTTTACTTTTTTTTGTTTTTGGGAGCCGGGACGTTAAATGTTAAGCCCCGAACTCTTGCGATGATTCACTCACTTAAGTGTTTTTTTTGTTTTTTTTTCCAAACATCGCATTTTCATTTGTTAGTGTGGAACAGGACTTTGAAGATGTACATTTTGGGATTCCTTGAAGCCTAGCCGAAAATACGATCTAACCCAAATTGTATACAGCTATATTTTTTTTGCTGATGCTAGGGAAAATATCCTGCTTTCACTCAGATGAATACGTTTTTTTAAAAATTATTTATGTTTCTTTGCCATGCGAACCCTAATATATCCAACTTTGAAATAAACATTTCTACTTGGTTTCCAGATGTTTTATCTTTTTTACGGTTGAATACTACAAAAAGGGATTTAGCAAACTTAACTTTTGTAATTAATCCGTTATTTGATGTTAAAATATAGCATATAATAGAACTATAACTCTTTTAAATAGAATGCAGCTATTTCGGCAATCATCGACTCGTCACATCTATCAAATCACCACACTCGACTATATTAGAGATCCCATTAACTCACCACAATCTGTTTTTAGAGGTAAATACAGGTATTGCAGTAATACACAATTAAAACGTGATGTATCTATTATTATTAAGTCTAGAGTTCTTTTATAACCTCGTAGAAGGACTTTTTTTTCGCTATCTGCCTATATTTCAGCTGAAAAATCCTCATCTTCGTCAAGATAATTACTGTAGAAAACATTAGGCTAAGCTAGCTTAACTTAGGTTAGGTTAGTTCATTCCACAATAATCGCGGTAGATCATTGCGATGTCATTATCATGAGGTACGGGAGTTGCGTGGCAAGTCAACATCTGACTGGCAATGGTATAAGGCGAGTTTATACATAAACAGTGGGGTGTAAACAATAGACCTGTGGCGAGTTTATACATAAACAGTTGGATGTAAACAATAGACCTGTGGCGAGTTTATAGATAAAAAGTGGGATGTAAACAATAGACCTGTGGCGAGTTTATAGATAAAAAGTGGGATGTAAACAATAGACCAGCGGCGAGTTTATAGATAAACAGTGGGATGTAAACAATAGACCTGTGGCGAGTTTATAGGGATGTAAACAATAGACCTGTGACGAGTTTTTAGATAAATAGTGGGCTGTAAATAATATACATGTGGCGAATTTATAGATAAACAGTGGGAAGTAAACAATAGACATGTGGCGAATTTATATATAAACAGTGGTACGTAAACAATATACCTGTGGCGAATTTATAGCTGAACAGTGGGATGTAAACAATAGACCTATGACGAGTTGAGAGATAAACAGTGGGATGTAAACAATATACCTGTGGCGAGATGAGAGATAAAAAGTGGGATGTAAACAATAGACCTGTGACGTGTTGATAGATAAACAGTGGGATGTAAACAATAGACCTGTGACGAGTTGAGAGATAAAAAGTGGGATGTAAACAATATATCTGTGGCGAGATGAGAGATAAACAGTGGGATGTAAACAATAGACCTGTTGCGTGTTGATAGATAAACAGTGGGATGTAAACAATAGACCTCTAGAGAGTCGAAAGATAAAAAGTGGGATGTAAACAATAGACCCGTAGAGAGTCGATGGATAAACAGTGGGATGTAAACAATAGACCTGTGCCGAGTTGATACATAAACAGTGGGTTGTAAACAATAGACCTGGGCCGAGATTATAGATAAACAGTGGGATGTAAACAATAGACCCGTAGAGAGTCGATAGATAAACAGTGGGATGTAAACAATAGACCTATGGCGAGTTGATAGATAAACAGTGGGATGTAAACAATAGACCTGTGCCGAGATTATAGATAAACAGTGGAATGTAAACAATAGACCTGTCGTGAGGTGATATATAAACAGTGGGATGTAACCAATATACCTATGACGAGTTGAAAGATAAACAGTGGGGTGTAAACAATAGACCCGTGGTGGGTTGACAGATGTACTACTATTTACTTGAATGAAAATACAAAAATACATTTTAAAACTAAAATATTTCCTCCGGGTTGGTGAGCACGTGGATTTGTCTCATCAAGTTTTGATTTTATAATGACAGAGAGGTTGGTGTTCATTTCCCGGCCACGTGTTCTGACGATGCGTTTTACTACATGGTTTTCTTTCTTTTCCCACAAATTCATTTGTTCTCAATTCTACTTTTCCCGTCTTTTTCCAATTTATGTAAATATGCTGATATTGCGGGTGGTTTGTAACACGTGGAGCTTGTAAAAGAAAGAAAATGTTGGCAAAAGGTATTTTGGTCCCAAGACATTCGTTGGCAAGCATACACTTTTTTTTATAGATATGTTGCAACAGTTTGTAAACTTAATTTTTAGAAAATACCTTTTTTTCCCTTTATTTTGCAACGATAAAAATTTGTTTTGTTCATTCGTGAAACAAACCAAACATAAGTATGGACTACATTTTCAAAAATGAGTTTCCATGATATTAAAAAAATGTATGAAATTATTTTACTGAATCTTAAAATGTTGTGATTGTAGGACCCACTATGATTAACTAGGAAATAACAAATATAAAATTTCAATGTTAGTTTTTCTAAAACTCCACGGTGTGAGCCCGCAAGCGACCTTATACCGACCGACCCGCCGCCACCGTAAGCGATGATAGTGCTAACATTTGCGGATAGAGGGTGACATGTGGTCAGCACAACGAGCCCTCAAGCCGTTAATCTCGGTTTCCTAAACCGGAGCTGCTACTTATTTATTCAAGTAACTCCTACTTTGACCTTATGAGGCTGAGTTTGACCCCGTTCCAGGGTCACTGCTTCACAGATACATTTTGGAAGCATCCGGTATCGAACCCGAAGCCTCTGGATCGGTAGCCAGGAACTCTCTAGTAAATATTTTTAATTAAGAAATTTTAAGTTTTGAGCAGTATGTTGAAAATAAAACTTATTTTAAAATTATTGTACAGTCCATTTAACCTCAGAAGGGTGCATTATTATCTGGTAATGATTACACTGTGACCCTGCCATAAAACGACACCATAGTGGAACCATACAAGGTAACGACGTATATATTATGTACTATTAAAATTTAGGCCCATTTAATAATTTGAAGATACATTTAATTCGTCTACCCGCTTCAGTGACCGAACGGTCCAAAGCGTCACTCTTATAATAGACTGGCCTGCTAACTGTGGGGAAATCGGGGTTCGAATCCCAGTCGGTTCTAATGAGGTTGATTTTCCTGACTGACTTTCCACTCTCCTTCCATGCAAATGCGGGTAGACTACCTTTAAAGGGTTTATTTCCTCATCTCTACCCCACTAAGAGTATTAACCATATGTCTGTACAACCTGAAAAGGTAGTAAGACGCAGATACAGTTTTTTTTTAAACTTAATTTGCAATAAGTTAAAACAACTTTCACGTTTTTTTGACATAGCTTTGTTTTTACCTAATTATTCTAGGGTATTCAAATCTAGAGAAAAATGCTGTTTTTAATTGTGCATACCTTTTAAATAAAAGAAAGTCTAGCGTTCATAATATCTGTGTGTAGAGATAGTAGGTGATCAAGCTAGGATCTCAATATAAACGAAGATAACAAACAACTTTATATCAATCTTTCCTAAACTGTGGTAAAGGTGACCTGGTGGTCTAGGGGTAAGGTGTCAGACTTCTATACTGGCGGCCGGGGTTCAATCCTCGGTCCCGGCAAAGATTTATCTGATTACCAAACCCTTCCTTCACCTCTGACAAGACATCTTGTGAATGTGTGGAATGCCAGGTCTCCACCGTGGTTCNGGAATGCCAGGCCTCCACCGTGGTTCGGATTCCACGTTAAACTGTAGGTCCTTCATTTCATCTCACAATCACCCTACCATTACACATTAGCGTAAGTGCGTATAACCCGAACGGGTAGTAAGACGCGGTGCTAATAATAATAATAATAATAATAATAATAATAAACTGTGGTAAACGTACCCTCAGAGGTGAGTGAATAATTTCAAGAGGTACACAACGTACCGGTTTGATTTATTAATTAATACATATTTAATTAATCATAAAGTACCTGGACATTGATGACATGAAAATTATCAAAAAATCACCTACAAAACCTTTATATTCTGAAAATTTACTTCAAATTTAATAAAAACGAAAAAAAAAATTTAGTTCTTGAAGTGTTTTTTTAATAATTTTTTTTAAAAATCTTCTAAAACTCAGGCTATTTGGTTTATTGACGAAAATTTTCCCGCCAAGATGTCAATTAAAAAAGTATATGGAAGCATATGTCTAACTAGGATAAGTAACAAGGGTAAAAGTAATTATGAAATGCAACTCAAATGTTTTACAGACGCAATTAGTAGAATGAGTGTGTATACTCGTCATAAGATAAGGGTAAATGTTATCAGGACATAGATAAGAAGCCTGTCAGGGTCAATTACTCTTTTTATATTTTCTACATTGGTGTCTAAGTGCGCGATTGCTTAGACTGTTCAAGGCCGATACAGACAGAATGCTATGATAAGCTAAGCTATGCTGTGCTATGCTGTGCTATGCTATGCTGTGCCTAGGCTTTGTCAGTTTGGTTTCACACTCATTGCTAAGCTAAGCTAAGCAATGGTCGCTCTTTTCCATCCAGAATTTCAGTGTTGTTTCTTTCTGGTCTGCTCCAGTGAAGTTTAGTTATGATGGCGTTCTCCAAAATGTCTTGTTTGAGTTCAGATGATATTACTGAGGAAGAAAAGATGCTGCTGTTAGCAACTGGTTTGGAAGATGAAGAAAATTTAGGAGGTGGAGCTTTGACTTGTTCAATTATCGCTTCCATTTTAATATAACACATTTATTAAATAAAAAACCTTAAGAGAATACTACTTAAATACATGCTAAACAAACTGAAAACAAAACTTCAACATTTATTTTGTAATTTTCACCAAACCAGCACTGCGTTTGTTCAACACGGAGCCCAAGCTGCGTTATGCGCATGCGCAACATAAGATGACTCAAGATGGGAGATGGAAAAATTGCCCAGCCAGCAATCTGAAAAAACATAGCACGGCATAGCTTAGCTTAGCTTTCTGTGTGAACCAACACATTTAAATACATGGTCCGTTATTTTTATAAAAAGTTAGCAGAGCAAATTTTAGCTTAGCTTAGCGTTCTGTGTGAATCGGCCTTTAGGTTCGTCAAGGTAAGGTGCAATCCGCTTCACAAAATAGCTATGCAACGTCGTTAATACCTAAAAACGAATCTATTGTGACATAGTGTATTATTGTCCCAATGGTTGATATAATATAAAATATGCTCAGGAAAACAAAACAAGTGAGTCATTAAGTGCTTCCTTACTTACGTTGACAACTTCCTGTCATCGCTCACACTTGTAGTTCGAATCTTTTTTTTTTTTAATATACATATAGAAAAGCACTTATAATTCTAAAAATAGTTGCGAATGGCTCTGTCCAAGCCCTTGTCTTGAGGCCAATAACCCGCGCATTTGTTGAGTCTTTATTTAGCACAGCGTCTTGCAACCCGTTCGGTTTATAGGCCTATGAAGGTATACTACAGTAGCTCCATTGCTTCTTTGGTGCTGACTGACAGCTTTAAAAAGTTACCAGATAAAATTTTGTATCCCTACGCCGAACCAGATGATCTACAAAAACGTGTGTCTAGCAGCTGTCACTTCTGACGGTCAAAATTTTGGTCTATACCTAAATGTTGACTGCCAGAAGTCAGCTGTGAGCTGTCAGTCAGCACCAAAGAAGCCATGGGGCTACTGTAATTACTCTAATGTGGTAGGTATAAGAAAGTTTGAATTTAGAGGAAGTCTATTCATATTTTCATGGAAGGAAAGTGGAAAACCATTTAGGAAAATTCACCCTCACTACACCCAATCGGGATTGGATTCCGATCTCCCCATCATCGGCAGTCTAGTCTATTGCAAGCGGAACGACCTAGACCATGCGGCCACCGAAGCATATATTTTCTTCTATTTCTTCTATTGCAATACGAGTATATTTCGGGATCGCGACTTTGTTAACTAAATCCCGGTTGATTGGATAGCGATGCGAGAGGCTGCTATGAGTTTACAAGACAAATATTTAATCAAGACCTGTTTCAGTGGCCGCATGGTCTAAGGCATCACTCTCGCACGTGACTATACTGCCAGTGACGGGGAGATCGGGGTTAAAATACCGTTGTGGTCTACTGAGGGTGGTTTTTTTTTTCTTAAATGGTTTTCCACTCTTCTTCCGCACATAGCATACGGGGACACTTACTCTAGATTCAACCTTCCTCATCCTTAACTCATTAGCGTAACTAGTACATAAGCGTATAACCCGGATGGTCAGTAAGACGTGGTGCTATAAAAGACGGATACTCGTGTTTGAGGGGAACAGAGACTCCCCTGCCGTTGCGATCTATCGTTATTAGATTCCATTCACCGTAGGAATTGACTTCTGAAAGGCCTTTTTCCCTACCATAAATCTACTATATAGTAGTATATTGGTAGGAAAAAAGACCTTTCAGAGAGTAACTCCTACCGTGAATGGAATATACGTCTTCGTTCAAATGAAGAGCGACGTGTTTGAAAGAGAGACCATGGTAGCCCGCACACGGTGGGCATGGGGGGAAAGGAGTCAGTCTCTTCTACTCTGATTACCTGTGACTGGGAGGTCAGGTGTTCGAATCCCACTTGGGTATACCAAATTGTTTTATTAGTTAAAATGTTTCCCACAATTCCTCCAGGAAAATGGGATGCTAATAAAAGATGTCTAAATATTTACCTACCTTAGTCATGTATCGATTGTATAATTAAATAAGTGACCTGTTGGTCTAGAAGTAAGGTGTTAGACTTCCGTGCTGGCGTCCGGGGTTCAATCCTTGATCCCGGCACAGATTTATCTGATTACCAAAACCCTTCCTTCCCCTCTGACAAGACGTGTATTAATCACAACTTGTGAATGTGGGGAATGCCAGGCCTCCGCCGTGGTTCGGATTCCACGTTAAACTGT
>CABEEJ010011105.1:0-11993 GCA_901482245.1 Timema douglasi | reverse complement strand
GCTTATTCTAATGGCCTATTAAATCTATTAACATCATGTCTAATCTTCTAATTATTAATAACCTTCTCAGTACAAACTAAAGTTAAACATCATGTCTAATCTTCTAATTATTAATAGCCTTCTCAGTACAAACTAAAGTTAAGTTATAACAAATATGTGTACATAGTTTATAGCAGCCCCTATATGTATATTTGTATTAGCTTTGTAATTAAAATTGAAAACATCTGATTAATAAAAGTTTATTATAATTATTGTTTATATACTTTTTCATACTTGTTTGCGTAGGTACAAAACTGAGCTTTAATAGGGTTTATGAATCAAACCATTATTTTGATTGTAAATGTACTTAATTTAGACTTAGCCTGGTTACCAAGAAATGCAATACAACTAGAGCACAGAGAAAATATGTCACACAGAACACAATAACATTCTATTCTTTTTTCAAAAGCCTTCATTTACCGATACCCTGATTTGTTTCACTTTATTCACTAGTGGGTTTGTCTTTTTTTTTTTCTTCTTGGATACATTCAGAGCTATTTTTGCTTTGATATGCTGTAATTATTGTTATAAGCCCTACATCCATCATATGACAAATTCGTTGGTCCAGATAATATGTAGCTGCTACAGTAGCCCCATGGCTTCTTTGGTGCTGACTGACAGCTCACAGCTGACTTCTAACAGTACACATTTAGGTATATACCTAAATTTTGACTGTCAGAAGTGACAGCTGCTAAACACATGTTTTTACAGATCATATGGTTCGGCGTAGGGATACATAACTTGGTCTAGTAACTTTTAAACGCCCTCAGCTGTGAGCTGTCAGTCAGCACCAAAGAAGCCATGAGGGTACTGTAGGTATAAATTCTTCCTTTTGAGTAGGTCTACCTCAGCTTCTATTTCAATTGAAGTGGCAAACAGCATTTATTACTATAAATTTCTGTGTAACTAGAGTCTTTTATATATTTCTTTGGACACCAATAATAAATAATTCCATCGAATGACTAATTACGGTTCTAGGTCTTTCCACACGATCATTTATAAAGCATACCTGGCGCAGTCAATCTTGCTAATATTGGTTTTACAGCTCTAACAACATCAAAAGGTGGTAGATCTGCCTTATAATTGACTTTATAGCTTGCCATTAGCTTTATACCTTTAGTAGGAGCATCAGCTACCATTTCCTTTCGGACACTCTTTGTGTAGCGGCTAATCATCTCATCCCAAACTTAATAGTGTAGTTAGTACATCTGCATATGACCTGAACAGGTATTAGGACACGGTGCTTTCATTTTAGTTTAAAGTAGTTGTAGAAGCTCAAATCAAACTGGCATTTTGAGATATCTCTTGTATGGGTGGCCCAGTCCACCCCTGATTTCAGCCATACTTGTGCATTCATTATTAATTTTAAGATGAATGTATTTAGTTGTAGACCATCGATCTTTCAACTTCGTATTTGAGAATATCGGAGGGGTATGAAAAAAAAATCTAGAGAAGCAAACACTAATTTTTTAATTTCTTGCTTTTTTTTAAATGCATTTTCTATTCATATTAAATTTTCACATCTTTTCCTTAAACAAGGACAAAATTACCAGTCTGTCTGACTGGGGCAATCCTGGAGACTGTTGGATTAATGGGTTATGGCAGAGGGTGGATGTTATTGTCACCTCTATTAAAGCCAGGCCTTTGACAAAATAGTACTTCAGCCTTTATATTCAGACAAATTACTCAAAATTTCATGTAGAAGGATTAAAACACAAAGCCCCTAAGATTTTGTAAGTTAGATGTTGAAACTGATTACTGGTGGTGGAACCTTTTTGGTGTAGCAGAGAGGGAATATTAGCAAATACATTTTCAAAACTGGGTCCAAGAGCCCCCCTTGAGCCAACTTTTGAAAATTGTATGCACTGACCTATACATTATTTGGACTGGTCCTCACAATTTTTTTTTAATCCTACACTTCAGGAATGTATGTGTTGGTTTGGGGTTCAATGCAACCCTCTTTCACATACACAACCAAATAATTATTTCTTACAACTTAACAATGACTTATATTTCTATATCAGTGTATAATCAGCCTTTTCTAAACACCTTCTGCACACAACTTCAAAATATTTTATTTATTGTGAAAAACCAGATTTTATTTTTTTAGCCCTCCATAAAAGTGCCTGGAAAAATTAGAAATTTATTTTGAAAATGAAGAAAAATCCCCAGGAGTTTGTATGTAGTCCAAACATATCTCCCTGCTTACAAAGCTAAATCAGCCACCCAGGCTAAATAAGAATAAAAACAAAACATAGGTATTTTGTTTGATATAAATATGCTTTATCTTTGCTTGTTAAAACATTTAAAATATAACATTTGTATTATTATTTTACAAAACAACAAACTTGAACAACAATTATCCTGTACTAAATCACTGTGTCCACCAAGTGCCACAATTTGGTCCTCTTGTTAAGTCTGTAAGTCTTAAGTCCTCTTAAACTTGCACATTGCACCAGTCATGTTGTTATAATCACAGATCTGTCAAATTAATATACAACACAAAAATACATCACAAAATGAATCATTTCCTTTGTCAAGCAATATAATAGCACTCCTGTAAGCATTCATTATGTCTTTGTAGTAAAGGTTACATCTTAGACATTTCAATACAGTGAACCCCATTATGGTGTATGGGATTATGAGCATATGGCAATCCAAATTATTTAAAAATTGGATTTTTAATTGCATAGGCCTATACTGGTACCATATAAAAAGTTTTTAAATTTAGTTTTCATTTTCAAGCTTCAACATTTATGTGAAACTGCACTTGCAAGAATGGTTTGATTATCTTAAAGTACTTCTTTGAATTTACAAGTTAAAATTATTTTAATAGTCAAAGTTATTTCAAACTATTGTTATAAACATGGATCATCACAATTTTGTTCCTCAGGGAGATAAGACTTAAAAACAAAAATAAACAATCATAACAATAGGAACAAAAAATTTAACTTTAGTTTTATACCAAACTAAATTAAATTTAGTTAATAATTAGATAGGTAACATTAACATAATAATATCATACAAGAACTATTAATTAGCATTCTTCTTCTTGGAATTGATTCTAAACTTTTTTATAAAACAATTTTTATGATCATCAGACTATTTATAACCTTTTAAATCATAAACAACTTATTTTGATCTGCTGACTCTCACTTATTTACAAATACCAATTTAACTTTTATTTTTGAATTCACTTATATACTTAAGAAAATGATCAAGTCTTCTTTTAACAAAATTCCTTTGTTAATAAAAGAACTTTGCATTTTTAGGCCTTTTAGAAGAACTTTATATTCTTTTAAAACAACAAAAATACTGGCAAGTGTTTGCCAGAAATATTCTAACTTACATTCATCATTGTCCTAATTTTATTCGAAGTGTCGAAAGAGTGCGTAGACATTAAGTTAAGATAGTATTTTAACTGAAGTCTTGGTGGAGATGCAGGGAACGTGAGAAAATACCAGTGTTTTTGTAGTTTCTTACAGAAAACTATTTCTTTGGTCAAAATAAATCAAATATTGCTTCAGTACAAACATAGAGCTTAATTTTCTTCACATGTTGATATCAACAGTTGTTGAATATCTGTCAAGAGTGTCCTGGAACACTTTTTCTCTTCATTTAAAAAGTTTGTTAGATAATGCCACTATGATCATAACAGTTATTCAACAACTGTTGATATCACCATGTGAAGAAAATTAAACTCTTTGTTTGTATATAAGAAATATTTTATTTATTTTGACAAAAAAAAAAAAGAAGTTAACTATAAAACCTACAAAAAACATCTTTTCTCGCGCTCCTTACATCTACACCTTGAGTGGATTACTATAGTTAATATCAAGTTGTTTGATATGATACACATTGGTTTAAATCAAGTATATCTGTTGTTTTCATAAAGTAAAATGGAAAGTTTCATGAGTAGGCCTAATGGCAACTAAATCATTTTTATTACCAACATGTCTAGTCACGTGACAATTGAGCTGAATTGACCAAATATATAAAAAAAAAATCAAGTTTAGGTTGGCCGATATGTTACTATGAAAATATTGATATGTAAACATTTGTTAACCTGCAACTTATAACACACTTTAAAATCTAAATAGGAAAACAACTTCATATAAAATATAGTATATTATAATTAATAATTATACTTTGCTCAAGTTACTGAAGACATTTTCAAGTCAAAGAATTAAAAATTGATTATTTTTTAGTTAATGTATATATTAAGACACGGTGCTAATTATATATATATATATCTTAATTTAGAGTTTTAATTTGTTTTTATATTGAAAATTCTTGATAATGGCATTGTCAACATCGATGTAGTGATATAAATTGACCAAAAACACTTTTATCCAATTAAGTTCCCACAAAAATCTACATAGGTATCTAAACATTGGCTATAGTTGTAAATAGTTTATGTACACAATATTCAATACATAACAATGATCACACAGGGCAGACATTTATTTTAAATGTGAGGAAAACTAAACAAAGGTCTGGGTTACATAACACATAAATATATATTCTGTCTTGTAGTGAGCTTGGAAAAGGTTCTAGTATTATTTAAATAACAATGTTTGTATATTCATTTTGAAGGTGACAAATGTTTATCTAAATTTATCAATACACTTGTTTCATCATATGTTTTTCAGTTTCATTGTAATATTTTAAGAGGCACTTTTTTTCAATTATGATACAAATTACTGGTAGTTGCTCACATCACCTAATATAAAGCTGGAATTTAACTTAGACTATTTTGTAATTCTAATCATGAGATTATATCAATCTTGTAGTGGATGTAATATTTTCAACAATATATAACAGAGCTGAGCCGATTGTGTTGACCACTGAGGCTGATCATTTATTTTATTTTAAATATTTCATTGTTTCTATGAGGTATAGTAGCCCAATGGCTTCTTTGGTGCTGAGTGACAGCTTTGAAAAGTTACTAGACCAAATTATGTATCCCTACGACGAACCATATGATCTGCAAAAATATGTGTTTAGCAGCTGTCACTTCTGACAGTCAAAATTTAGGTATATACCTAAATGTTGACTGTCAGAAGTCAGCTGTGAGCTGTCAGTCAGCACCAAAGAAGCCATTGGGCTACTGTAGCAACACTAAAAAACAATATGCGCTCAATTGAATAATTTTTATTTTGTTCAATATAAGAGGCTTAGTTATACGTGTTTTGATAACGAATTTAAATTTAGTCAAACTATAATTCACTATCCTACCAAATAAATCCCCCAACAAATGTATAACACCCCTAATTTGGTTGTGAATATAGTTGGTTAACTAGAATCAACCACAAAATTAAAATTCAGAGCCATATTTAAAATATAAGGCTCTAAATTTAAAGTTAAAATATTACAGTGGAGTTCTTGCTTATCCTGATTAGAAGAAAATAAAAGTAATTGATAATTAGTTCAATTATAAAGTTTACATAGGCCTACTGGTAAGTATAACTAAATTAATGGTAGACAAATCATACAAATCATATTTTGCTTATCATTATTTAACTTAATATATAGTATTTCAAGTTATTAATCTATCAATCCTCAAATATCAATATTATTTTTGAATACATGAGTTTTATCCTAGTTCAATCGCTTAATAAATTGACGCAGTATATTTGACCAATTTTACTTAAATGATCAGCCCAAAAGTTGACCATCAGATCAACTAAACACCATCGACCCAGTCCTAGAATATATAATTTAATGCTATAAATAGTTTAAAGGAATAAAGTATTTCTAAACTAAATTCAAAATTTAAATATAAAACTTTTGATCTACAACACTTTTAACAAGCCCACTTACAAAAAAAATTTGCATTCAACAAATACAATTTGAATCCATTTGAAAAATCTAAGCTTTCTATGTTAATAAAATCCCAATGCTGATTTTTTGGTTGTTGACCAATCCAGTTTATAAAAAAAAACAATTGACTTGTAGCTTTAAATGAACACATCAATTAATATTTGTTTACCACAAACCTATTTTATTTCAAATTCAGGCGTAACTAAACACACTTTGAAATCCCTGCCATATTTTTTTATGAATTTAACTTTAATTACAGTTTCCTGGCTGTCAATTCTCTAAGGGAGCAATATTAAGGGTAGTGTCATTAATATTTTAAGACCACCAATATACTTATGAAGCCAACTTTAAAAGCCCAGTGTTCTATATGCAAGTAGATAATATTTGTCCTAGATATCTTCAATTGTACATACTGTGTCACATGACTGGCTGTGTTAATCTAGGTCAGTGTGTAATTTATGTGCTGTATTAGTCTGTTCAGAAAGTGCAGGTTGGATACTCCAAACTGTAATAATATTCTATGGTTACAGGCTAATGGTTTATTCATTGTATCTGTGATTTCAGAGGTAATGAAATTTGATCCATTAATATGTCTTTGGGTTGCTAAACATTTATTTAGGTATTTATAAGCCACTAAAGATTAAAAACTACAATACAGTAAAGATTCTGAATCAGAAATGGTCGCCTATAGCGATGCCGACTGGGGCAGTGAAAACAACAACAGACACTCGGTAACAGGGTGTAGTTCTAAGTTCATGGGTGGTCTAGTTTCCTAGAATAGCAAGAAATAAAGAACAGTCGCCTTGAGCACTGTTGAGACTGAGTACATATCCCTTATTTCCTACGGCTCAGAACATAAATCAGGGAATTGCAACCTGGGAGGCTTGGACCGTGGGTGGTGCATAAAGATACTGCCAAGTCAACGTTTTAAGCATATGAACGAATGGCCTAGTTATTTTCTAAACATATTCTCTAATAGTTATAATTTTGCAAAGTTAATGTTAACAAACATGAAGGGTGAATTATGTAAATTTCATTACAAGTGAGTGTGACAGTACAAAAATTACTTTATAGCATTGGGAACTCTATATTTATTATTATTATTATTATTATTATCACTGTCTTACTACCCGTTCGGGTTATACGCACTTACACTAATGTGTAATGTTAGAGTGATTGTGAGATGAAATGGAGGATTTCAGTTTAACGTGGGATCCGAACCACGGTGGAGGCCTGGCATTCCCCACGTTCACAAGATATCTTGTCAGAGGTGAAGGAAGGGTTTGGTAGTCAGATAAAGCTGTGCTGGGGCCGAGGATTGAACCCCGGACCCCCAGCACAGAAGTCTGACACCTTACCTCTAGACCGCCAGGTCACTCAGGCACCTCTAGTTCATTGCTGCACTTACAAAAGTATGCCACATATCCCTATCTTGAGCTAGTTCTATCCAGTTCACCTCATTAGGCTCTATCTCTTTCAGGTCCATTATAATGCTATCATCCCATCTACATTTAGGCTTTCCCAATGATCTCCTCCCATTGGGTTTGCCAGTAGATACTTTGAACACAATTATAGTTTCTTCCATTCCCACTGCATGACCTGCCAACAAAAAACGGCAATATTTGACTATCCTAAAAATTTCTGGTAATATGGTATAACTCATCGTTATGTAACCTCCTTCACTCTCCATTATTTTCATCACAATTTGGATCAAATATAATCCTAAATATTTTGTTTTCAAACACCCTAAATTTATTCTAGTCATGTTTCACGCCCAGAGAACACTAATAGGGACTAATAATGTGTAAATATACTGCCATTGTTGGTTTGTTAAAATCTCAGAATTCCTTCTAAAAAGAATTGGTTGATGTGAGGGAAAGATAGGGCTTCATTACTTACAAGTAAACAAACAATAAATTATTTGGATTAGAACACTGGGCTTGATCATAGTTCAAAATTAGTACAAATACCCAGGACTTAGTGGGGGTATGCAGAAATATACATTAGTTAACAGACAAAGCGTATTTTAAAAACTAGATTTCTTTCTACCTGTGATAGTGAAAACTAGCTGTTCTCCACCTGAAGAAGCTACCTGTGAAAGTGAAAGCTAGCCGTTTCTCCACCTGAAGAAGCTACCTGTGATAGAGGAAACTAGCTGTCTCTCTACCTGAAGAAGCTACCTGTGATAGAGGAAACTAGCTGTCTCTCCACCTGAAGAAGCTACCTGTGATAGTGAAAACGAGCTGTTTCTCCACCTAAATACAGTGAAAACTAGCTGTTTCTCCACCTGAAGAAGCTACCTGTGATAGTGAAAGCTAGTTGTCTCTCCACCTTAAGAAGCTACCTGTGATAGAGGAAACTAGCTGTTTCTCCACCTGTTTCTCCACCTTAAGAAGCTACCTGTGATAGAGGAAACTAGCTGTTTCTCCACCTGAAGAAGCTACCTGTGATAGTGAAAGCTAGTTGTCTCTCCACCTTAAGAAGCTACCTGTGATAGTGAAAACTAGCTGTTTCTCCACCTGAAGAAGCTACCTGTGATAGTGAAAACTAGCTGTCTCTCCACCTTAAGAAGCTACCTGTGATAGTGAAATCTAGCTGTTTCTCCACCTTAAGAAGCTACCTGTGATAGAGGAAACTAGCTGTTTCTCCACCTGAAGAAGCTACCTGTGATAGTGAAAGCTAGCTGTCACGCTACCTGTGATAGAGAATGTGTTTTTATCTGTTGTCTCACAAAGTGTATTTAAGCATCACCCAGGCAAAGGCGCTGGCTTTCCCATCTACTTTTAACCACAAGTTAGTTATTTATTAATAATATTCATGTTATATTTCAATTTTATAAAAACAAATCTTTGATAAAAACAAGTATTTCACAATTTAGCGTATATATTGACAGCTACTATAGTTTAATAATTATATTCCAAATATTTAAAATACATCAGTGATTTCTATGAATAAATTTTATAAAAATTTTAATTTTCATTTCCTAGCTCCTATCCATATCCCTTTGGACTACATTGGTCTGCATGGTTTTCTATGTTTTTAATCCAAAAGGTTTTTTTTACTGAGTTTCTTACAATTATTTAAGAAAGGTGACGCACTCCTTTCTAACACCTATCCATTTTTCACAAATTACTTATTTTGATGTCAGGATTTGTAATATTGAATTTTTTAAGTTAGGGTTAATTTATAATGGAAATTTGTAATATAAATCTTCACATGTTGGCTACAATTCCTTCAGTCATTTGTTGCTTAACATCGAGAGCACCAATTAACAGTTCTAACAGTGTGAGCTCGGTTTATTTTTGAGCTATCATGTCAAGCTTGTGCTAAACATTTAGTTTCTCTCTCTTATTTTAATGTTCCTAAATTAAAAAAAGTCTGGTAAAAAAATATTTTGCTATAATTTCAATGCACAGATTCTGTCACAATTATTAAAAAAATATGAGAGCCTAGGTATCCTTTATGATTAAAAAAACCTGAAACAATTGACTTTATGGTAACAAACAGAAGTCATTTTTGAGCTCGGCATTAATAGATTATTAAAAACATCCCTCTTTTAGAAAATACCATAAATTATTTTCAAAATTCAGGGCAGTGTTTCAATAGTGATTTCTTCTCCCAGGACTTGTCTCCTACCTCACAGTAAGGTTCGTCAGCAATGGCAATCCAACATATAATTATATAAAGTGAATCACTTGTACCTTACCTGCCTGCCGCTCAACAGGCGTTTGAACCAGGGACTCTCGGACATGATTGGATGGTTTCACAATATATGTTAGAGTGATCTAAACCACGATAAAAGCTGACAAAGAACGAGGACTAGGGTGATAAACATATTTTAAAATTATATAAAATTAGCATACTATATAAAATAACAAATTTATTTATTAAATTATTGTTTATATTCTGTTATTTCAGTGAACTGTTCCAAAGAATGAGGTTCAAATCTAAGATGGACGGTTTGGTTAATTGGATTTCCATGGCGGTGTTTGCATCAATATGATGGTTGTGAAACTAAACAATTAATATTTAAAGCAATCTAGGGTTAAAACCATTCCTTTCTCAATTTAGAATTCTTTAAAAGCTGTTTAATTAACACCATTTATATTTTGCACTCACCTATTTGGAACACTGAAGATCACAAAAAGTCACACATTTTATAACATTATAAACAATTTATAATAAACTTTTTAACAGTCAACACAGATAACTCTAAACAGAGTTAAATGTTAATCATTAATATTGATGTTTAAACTTTGCCAATTTTGTCTGGAAACCATTGGTATGGCGATCAAAACCATTGGTTTTTCCTCTCTTATTTGAGCAAGTTGAAATATACCACTGTTTCCAGATGATATTCTTGTCCCATCACTAAACACGAGTGTTTACACTAACTGCCAGGTACTTTGTAAAAGAGTATGTTTGCTTGGGGTGGACAAAGTTTGTCCCTAAGGCAAAGGCCAGGGGAGACCAGAAAAATCAACAGGTCCACCTAGGCCAGCGTCAGCTTCAAGCAGACTCATGATTACTGCCATGGCTGCTTCGTCATTTCCGTCGTTAGAAGGGTTCGGAGACTCGGGTGGCAACACTGTGTTGGTCATCATCTCCATTATTTCATCATCTGGATCTATTCCTGGACAGATAACACTCTATACAATCATCAACAAGTTGAATAATGCTGGTCACTTGGTACAATGAATGATAGATTTAAAAAATGCGCTAAACTTTAAACAATCTTTATTGCGCTCTGAGTAAAAGCAAGACAGCACTACTATGCGCTGACTACCAAAGGATGGTACGTTATTGTAGTGGCGCTACATGATGGTGTTAAAGTGCCCACATTTGATGATTGAGCCTGAGGGAAAACATATTTCTTAATATTGTGCACTTTTTTTTTAAATAGTCATATTATCATCATATTATAGAGAGCTATTTAAACAATTCTAGGTTTAAAACTTTTCTAAATTATATTTTAGATTAATATACAATTTTACTTTAATTTATACCTAGAATCAAGTTTCATTCCAACATCAATCCTGGTTCCCGACTTCACTCTTGAAAAAGACTAGATGGCCAATGAAGCAGAGAGCGGGGTTCGAATACCTGTAGGGTTTACTCAGAGTGGCTTTTTTCTAAATGGTTTTACACTCTCTCCCCACGTTAATGATGGTATATTACCTCTAAAATTCTACCTTCCTCATTCCTACAACATTAGATAAAACTAATAAATAGAAAAAGTACAATTTAACTATACCACCCTACAAAATATATTCCAAAAAGGTGGAATTTTAAAGAACACCAGGAGGGAGAGCGGTAAAATATTTAGGAAAAGCAACCCTCAGTAGACCTGACTGATATTCGAACCCCATTTCCCCGTCATTGGCCGTCTAGTTTACTGAGAGAATGACAACTTACACCATGCGGCCACTGTAGCAGGTGTATAACAGTTGCATTTATATACACATACACACACATTTATCAGAAGGGAAAAGGTATAGGCTTAAATACACCTACATTTTGAGAATAATTAATGATATTTGGAGCATTACTTTTCATAACAAGATGCTGGTACGAAGAAATAACACTATTGATGAACTCAAACGTGCCTCGAGATAAATTCTGTACTTTCGCTTCATACCATTTCACTACAACATCTCTTTGAGCAATGAACAAGTCTTCTCTTTTTGGGAAGAATTTCGAGCGATTATTCATGGCCTATGTAAAAGAATATGCGTATGAATCTAAACTATACTCAAACTCAACTATACCTATAAATTAAGGCCGCTTCAACAGACCGCTGTTATACAACTAACATTATGTAAGGGGCTCAGTAGATTGGACAAGTCTAAACAAGTCCTGTTAGTATTTAAACATGTCACTGTAGTGCACATGAAAATATGTTTTTTCGAATGTGCTTGTAATTTGTAGTATCGGGCAGACAATGGCACCTAAGTGGATTCAAAATATTGATAAACAAAAAGTAAGTGCTAATCTTGCATTTTTAACGCCACAGACATTTGGAAGTTATTTATAAGTATGTTAATCAAAGGTGAAAACATGAACAATCATATTATTCTTCAACATTAGAATTTGAGTATAAGATCTGTGTTATGTAACACTTTGATGTACCC
>CABEEJ010011104.1:0-11999 GCA_901482245.1 Timema douglasi | reverse complement strand
GTGGGTACATCCCCCAATTTCTGGAAGATAGAAAAAATGCTAAATGATTAACAGTTCTAGAAGCTCTCTGAAGTATTTTCTTTTCCCATGGTAAAATAACCCCCTAGCTGCCGAAAGCTTGGAAAATTTCTAAATATCAAACACTTTTTGAAGCTCTGTGAAGTGTTTTTTATGGTAAAATAACCCCCAAAATGTCTAAGGCTAGGAAAATTTATAAATATTTAACACTTCTAGAAGCTCTCTGTAGTGCTTTTTATGGTAACACAGCCCCCTAATTTGTATTTGTATCATAATTTTGATATTGTTTGAACCATAAATAAAACCATATATATTTTGTTCATAAAATTTCGCGGAGGTTTGAACCCCCCCTTCTCGCCCCCTGGCTACGGCCTTGGTAGCAAATACCAATATTGACAGATTTACTAAGTCTGTAAGAACAGACACAGACTTTCAAATAAATGTCTTGCCATATGAAAACATACAGTAGATTTTGTAGCTCTTTGAAATGTAGGAAAAGGTTATTCCTATTCCCATAGCGTTTATACGTCCTAGTATGTGATTTACCTTATCTTTAGGTTCAGATTTGTAATCAGATAAATTGCTAATAATAGTCAACATCTGTGGTTGCATTCCTGTACTTGAAACACTCTATTGAAGTAAACAATATTATTAAGAATGTAATTTATTTAAAAAAAAACAAGGGTGGCTCCTACTGAAGGGAAATATCCTCTCACTGCTGTATACATTATAAGAACGAGAGTTGTAAAATTTCATTATCACTAGAACAATCCTCAATTATCTTATAATGTTCTAATGTGACCCTGTTTAGAACGAAAACACTTTATCTGTTTAAGAAAGGCTAGATCCATGTTTCTATCAATTTACTTTGATCTCATAACTGTGGTATTTTAGGTGAAATGTCATTGAAAATTAACCAACTTGTCTTTTTAATTTCTTTTAATTTTCATTTGATGATCAAGTTACACACGAAACAAATTAATATTATATTAAATATTGCATTATATTCATAGAGAATAACTATGGTTCAAGTAGTTAGACCAGAAGTAACCAGGAGTAATACCGTTATAGATGCTACCAACATATTTACATTGTTGTCGCAGAAAGAATATAATATATTATAACCTCTTACAGTTCATCCAACTACTAAATAATATCTAAACTTCTTGCAATGATCTGCTGAGGACGGGGAGATTGAGGTTCGAATCTCGATCGGGTGAATTGTTTTTTTTTTTCTAAATGGTTCTCCACTCTCCCTCCACGCAAATGCGGGTTCACTTCCTATAATTCAACCTTATAAATTCCTAATCCCTTAAAGTAATTAGTACTTAAAGCGTATAACCCGAACGGGTAGTAAGACGAAGTGCTAAAAAAAAAGTCAATAGGAACTTCAGCGGCTGTTTAATGTTGGTCGCCCTCCACCCCACTTCCTGACGCCAGACAACCATAACTTACCTGCCTCCTGACATCCACACCTTTCCCACCCCACCTTTACCGTACTTAGCAAGAAACCATAGCCACTCAAGAGCAAAATATCCGCTTTTGATCAGGAAATCATACGAACGACCTTCTCAAACAATTTTCCTGTCTGTTGGAAGCACACGAGGTGTTATTTAATAAATAAAACCTCCGCAAAGATATATGTTACAACATTTTCGGCCAAAGGCCCTGCCCCTTCCCAAAGAGCAGTGGCTGATGTAATACAGTGTTGATGTCTACACTAGGAGCAGTGTTGCTCATTCCTGTGACGTCACTGCAACAAGGAGCGATAACAGTTTGGTGATAGCAGAGTTAATAAAGTGGGCGGGAACAAGCACGTATTATAAGAATTGAGGGGAAATGTACCAGCACTTTCATAAAGGGAGAGTGAGAAAACATTAAAAATAGCACCTAAGTTCATTCCATTGAAATTTGAATGCCGGACTCCCTGTCACCAGCAAACTAGTTAAGGAAAATCTAACCCACTTCGGTGGCCACATGGTCTAAGACGCTACTCTCGCAGTAGACTAGTCGCTGATGACGGGGACATTTAAGTTTGAATCTTAGTTGGGTGTACTGAGGGTGAGGATGATTGTGTGCTTTACGGGAAGCAACCCTTTGGTTTGCGAAAGAAGCCACCACTACTGACGTGTGATGGATGCGTATGGACCAATCAGCGGCATGAACGAACAAGCCCGTGGCTAGAGCGCGCCTGGGTTTCCCGCGTCTTGAGTTGTCACGTGTTGAACACGTGAGAGTCAAGGACCCAACAGCAGTGGGTTATTACACCCGACCTCACCGCAGTGACCGGGAACTAGTTCAGATAAATACTGACCTAGTTTGAACCCGAATATAAAGCAAGTGGCTAAGGACTTAGGTTTTATCCCCTTTCCACTGCGTCTTGGTGCTAGGGACCCTGGATCTGTCTCTGGTTCTAAGAACCCGTTTTACTTCCCTGAAATTAGTAACACTGTATCCATCTCTGGTGCTAGGGGACCTGTAGCCATCTCTGGTGCTAGGGGACCTGTAGCCATCTCTGGTGCTAGGGACCCTGGATCCATTTCTGGTGCTAGGGACCCTGGATATATCTCTAGTGCAAATAACCTTATTTCTATCATAATTAAATTAATGTCGTACCGTATACAAACTAGCTATTTTTGCATTGTCTTATCACATTTAATTATCTATTGTGAGCTGTTTAGTGAATAAAATACTAAGGAATTTCATAAACTTTTGTCTATTTCTGCATATTAAAAATTGTTCATCCACAACACGCCTCTGAAACCGAGTTTGTGTTTCTAGTGCTATCTAGTACAAGGACATTCTTAGCGACCGTATTATGTTGGATTGTTGGGTGTTCCTGCTAATGAGGCTAGCAAGCACCCTGGCAAGAGGCTACCACAGTTGCGTGCTTAATCAACACGGGAAACTGGGCTAACAGGGACCGAGCGGGGACAGTTTGTTTGGAAATTCTGGCAGTACTGGACGAGGTCAATATTCACGGAATGAGTAGTAAAAGGACCAAATTGCCTTATCCCACACAACTAAAGCTTTGTGCAGTTTAAAGTACGGAAAGGCGGGAAAACGATTGTAAGACATCGCCAGGACTAGCTGTGATTGGTCGACGTGACTTCTGCGCTTGCCACTGACCTAATAGCCATCATGCAGACTGTGAAGTTCCAATGGAAAATCGATGTTTAGTAAGACATTTTAAATTTAGTTTCAAAGTTATGCCAGAGTTCTGTGCTTTTGAATATACAACATATAAAAAAAAGGATGTAAAATTATCTTGGGATCTATCTCTGGATTAAAAAAAATAGAAAATAAGCAGAGTTTAGCTTCACTGAATCTCAAGACTGTACTTGGAACCGGAAAACACATGTGACCTTGTCATGAAAGCTCTGTTTTACTTTAGATTTCGGTTTAGTTTGATATAATTACACAACTGTTCTTAGTGTTATTATTTTATTTAATATGTCATGATAATAATTAAATTATTGTATTAAATGTAAATATCAGAACATCAAATGCAAATCAAAATCGCACGTTTTTCAGTTTGTTTAGCGTCTTACTAACCGTACAGGTTTGACTCATTTACTAAATACTCTAGTGGGTTAGGGATTGGGAAAGTTGGATTAAGAGGTGTACCCCCATACACGGGGAAGTAAAGTGAGAAGCCATTTAGTAAACCCGACCGGGATTTTTGCCCTGATCTCCCTGTCAGCCGCAGTCCAGCATATTGCGAATATGATGCCTTAGACCATTCGACCACCGAAGCGTGTTACTAAACTGTTTACAATTTTATTAATAATTTATTTTTACCTTTAATTATGTACACAATCTGCTTTGGTGACCGAATGGTCTAAACCAGTGCTGCCCAACCTTTTTAGACCAAATGGTCTTCTAAAAAAAAAAAATCTGCTCAACACCCCTCTCAGATTAAGTAAATACATTTGCTTCTTGCATGCCTCTGGTGTTTTCTTTGAGGCAACCGGTGTGAGCCCCACAGTGGGCTCCTAATGAAACATCCCACGGGAGCCTTACGATGATCTTTCCCTACGGTGCTGGTTCCGGATGTTATGGTACGCGTGGTTCTCTCCCCGTACTTCCTAATCGCGTTCTAACATAAGTGCTGATCAAATTATTCTCTCCCCACGCACAAGGTTGTGAATCTATTTTGAAAGAAGATCTGTAAACCATTAATTCATTTTTTATACACGTATTTGATCTTTTATTTTAATCTCAATTAATAACAACTCGTTAATAAAAGCGAAGTACACATTCTACATAATATGCATCTGATCACTTGTTAAATCTAAATGAGTATAAATTCGTCTTCCTAAATTTCAAATTTAAATGCATGTGATACGTCCGATCACTTAAGTCAAACTACGTAGGTATAGAAGGAAACCCCCTGGGCGATCTCTCTCTAAGAACATCCAAAACCTCCCCTCCTCGCTTACGTCAGAAGCTACTTTTCCTATCATGCGATATTTTTAACCAATGACAAGAGTTGGCACGCAATTCTATGCCTTCTGGTTGGCTGGACAGTGGCATCCTAAAATGCGTAAGAACGGAGCTAAACTGCCACATCAGTGATACCGAAGTATTGAAAAGAAACAGTGATTGTTACTGTGACTTTTCCTTTGTTAACTGTCCAGTTCATCCAGTAAGCAAATTTAGTAAGATTAAAATAGATTTACTTTTAAATTGTCTGAAGGGCTTAAATATGTTAAAATAAAAAATTTAACTAATTGAAACAATTTGATTAATAAAGGTAAAACCCGAATTCAAAATATAAAATAGAAATAGTAATCTTCCAAAACTGCACTCTTACCCTTGGATAAAGTAGAGAAACTTGCCAAGAGCCAGTGTTTCAATGTCAGGTTTTGTTGAGGTTAAATTATAACCTCAGCTTAAGCTGTTTATTACCTGTTTCAATGTTAAGTTATCACATAACCTGAGCTTAAACTTCAGGTTTCACTAACTCGAAGAAGGTGTAGAGGTTAGTGAGTAAACCTCAAGTTAATTACCGTAGAGAACAACATGGCCACCACTTTGTCAGCTGACTGTTTAAAACATTAAAATGTGTGTTGTTGGATTTAGTTAAGATAAAATTTAATGATGCTATTTGATTCAGATTAAGATATTTATTATATGCTGGAGTGTTTTAACAAGCGTAAAAATACTACATTTCAAACAAGAACTAATAATTATTTTGAAGAATTTGTTCAGCTAGATTAAAAAAAAAAGAAGTTTTACACATAAGAAAACTATTGCCACTGATTTGTTAGAGATTAATGGAGATAGTTTTGAAAGATAACAAATGAGAGCCTAGCTATTGGAGTTAAAAACGAATAAATGAAAAATATTTAGACTTATGCTGATCGTTAGTATTAAACCAAATATTAATGCAATATTATTTGATGATTGAATAGTTTGGCCAAAGGAATATAAGAAGACTCAGCTTATATTTTGGCAGCCAGTCATATCAATTGAAAAGTGGGCCTTTGCAATGCTTTATTTTTTTAAACATTACATAGTTTTGTGGAAAAACAACTTTTACTTGCATTTTTAATTCGTTTTTAGAGCACTTCATAAAGGTCAAGGCATATTTGTATTCGCTGAGAAAAAATTATTCACGCACAGCTGTGGTAGCCTAGTGTTTAAAAACTATAATCTTAGTGACTATGAGCGTATAACCCGAACGGGTAGTAAGACGCGGTGCTAAATATTATTATTATTAGTGACTATGTAGGACCTCCTTGCAACGAATTGTCACGCCTATGCTCTGTAGTGCAAAATATTTCTATATTTTCTGTACTAGATTTACTCTCGGGGGCCTACTTATTAGTGTAATAGTTTTGGAAGAGAATTGACCATTTTTTCCATGAAGGCCTAGGCCTAGTTGTGTTAAATAGCTATACTGTGGTATCATAATTAAAGTTTCACTTGAAACCTGAACCTAGTCGTTGAAAAAAATATAGTCACAAACCACTGTGGTAAACTATAATGTGATGGTGCATAAAATCTCGTATGTATAATCCACTTTTATCTAAACAAAATAACAAGTAATAAACTCTTGTATACAATAATTTCTTTCATAAGGATACGGAGAATCAAATGATGCCATACTCATATTATAATTATTCGAAAACCTTTTTGTGTGTGCAACATTTAAACAACTCACCAAAACCATAAAGAAACGTAGATATTAAATATTTCAAGCATTACTAACACGTATTTCTTGAAATATTAGGATCCCGCTCAGAGATATGGTAATACCCCATGTCTTAGTTGGGTTTTGATTTACTTGTTCATCATAACAAATAATTATATTAATTTTGGTTTTAGCGCAAATCGATTCTTCATATACTTTTGAGTAGAAGGATGGCGTGAAATTATTATTTATTTACTAGTTCATAGAAAAAAGTGCCTTATATGTACTGGTTTTTGCGCACCCTCCACCCCCTTTTTTAAACACTCTAGTTTATTCTTAAGCAGGATAAAATAAATAACTAAAACTATTATGTAGATTTAAAAATAATGTAATAGTTTTTGGAGGGAATATTAGTATATAATATATTAATAAAATGTGTTTGAAACATGCAAAAGACTCGCAAATGTATTTAAAATTAGGGTGACCTGGCGGTCTAGTGGTAAGGTGTCAGACTTCTATGATGGCGGCCGGGGTTCGATCCTCGGTCCCGGCACAGATTTATCTGATTACCAAACCCTTCCTTCACCTCTGACAAGATATCTTGTGANAAGATATCTTGTGAATGTGGGGAATGCCAGGCCTCCACCGTGGTTCGGATTCCACGTTAAACTGTAGGTCCTTCATTTCATCTCACAATCACCCTACCATTACACATTAGCCTCAGCCAATGAGCTAAATAGTGAAGAGAGGATTGTGTCATACAGTGAAAATTCTCAACTAGGTATACTAGGTATAACAGAGGTAAAGTGATATCTAGAAAATCCCGTCGTGTCAAACATGGTCAAAGGTTTTTGACACGGCAAGTCAAGACAGCCCTAAACAGTTTGTTGAAGTTGGACTTCCTAGTGATCTGCTCAACAAGGCAGATAATCTTGTGAGACGTCACCCGTCCTGCCCTAAAGCCAAACTACTCATCTATGATCCATCAAGATCCAAGCTGGTAATAGTCATTCGAACACCTTACCAAACAAGTCGATGAAACAGATCGATTGGTAATACTAGGGAAGTGGCAGGTTATTACCCGATTTGTGGCAGAAAAGGACGTTAGCGTGTTTCCAGAGCTCAGGGAAATGACCCAAGAGCAGGATGGCCTTGAACAACTCTACGAGGAAGGCTATTGCCTTCAAGAACAGATTTCAGGGGCTCTAGTTTTTAATATCATCAGATCCGGGAGCCTTACTAAGTTTTAGAGTAGCTAAGGGCCATAACATTTCTTCCCCGTCCATGAGCTCGAGTCCACCTAAGGGTCTAAGAAACCGCATCAATAATCTCTTTCACGTGAGTAAAATGCGCTGAGTCTGACAGATTGCCATTTATTACGAATTGTGCCTCTAAATGCTCGAAAAGAGCGTTGACCTTATCCTGGTTGGAGTTGGCCTCCCTGTTCCGTTTCGCGATAGGTAGCCTTGGTGTGGGTATCCATATTAAGCTACTCGTTATCTAACACAAGGACCAATCCTGTCCACATAGGCTATCAATCTTGTCCTTCCAGTCACTATTCCAGTATTATCGAACCATCTCGCTAGCCACATGCATTTGCTTTTGTTTCAGTTGGTCTTTTCTACTGGGTACCTTGATATTTTTCTCAGCAAATTTTTCTTCCGGGAATGGCTGGAGATATAATCAGGAAAGTAATCCTGTGCTACCCTCCTAAGATAGGGTCTGGGCGTCGAAGTTTAGAGCGCTCTTTTTATGGCAAAAGCTATGCATCTAATCCCTTTTGCTAACAACAAAGTCGAAGACGTCTGGGTGAGTATTGATTCAGTTAGGGAAGGGGGTGAAGTCAGGATGGCCGTAAACTACCAAACAGTTTTAATCTATAAAATTATAGAGCAAATTGCTGCAAGCATCCATAATCATGAAGTCCCATGATATGGGATGTGCGTGGTCATCACCACTGTTTAAAAAGGTGGGGTATCACCAAACATCGCATTCATATCGACCTCCATGACTAGGTTTAACCACAGGGGGGTACGGTGTAAGTTGGATGAATTGAAATGAGACGCGTTTGGCTGGTTGGCTATCCTGCCCCCGCATATCCTACACGGTCACTTTGATGGTAGATGAAATCGGTCAACGAGAGCTTATTGGATACATATGTGGGTTCCCCCAAAAGTATTATGTCGATTAGGTGTTTAGCCAGGAAACTTTCCAGCTCAGTCTTCTGCACCGAGACTCCATTGGCGTTCCAGAGTGTGACAGTGTGAACTCCTTCAACCCCTTCTCAGGTGGATCCACCAATTATATAGCAAAATAAGCTTGGTACAATCCCACCCCAAACAAATTAATCGCCATTGACGGACAGGGGAGGATACAATAATAGGGCGAGAAAGTATACTGTGCGAGAGGAAAATGATGTGGCTTGGAGCGGTAACCTATGACGCCATCGCCAAAAAATCAAAGTTCCCTCTTGAATGTTCTGGAACCATTTTCGTAGGCTTGACACTGCTGGATAGGTGGCGTGACCTCTGCACAACCAGGCCGGGCAACGCATGAGTTCAGCCGTGCACCATAATATAGTCACTTTCAGTAACAGCTAGGGCACGAAGTCAAAATGTAGCTGAGGTAAATGATGGACGTTAGAGCTGGAGGTGAGTTACCAAAATCACAATTTTCAATCTAGTAGCATCATATTCACTACATGCTGATTAGGTCAGTCTTGAAGTCCACGTGGCAAGCCTTTCCATACTTTTACTCTACAGAAAACTTAACGCGCAACAGCCCAAACTCACCTCTTCAGTTTCCAAATGGAAAGAGCGGACACTTTATTTGGAACAGTTCTAATTATTCACAAATCTTGGCTCCATCTAATTGTAAGCTAGTCGTATTTTCTAGCAATAATGTATAGGCTACACTGATTTTTGCAAGAAATTACATCTTAAAGGCCTTATTTCCTATCAATATCCTACTATATCGTATGATTCTGCTAAGGGAAAAACCTTTCAGATGTATAATTCTTCAAAACAGTGTATATTATATTTGGACACAAAATCATGTTTTTTTTTAACCCTTTAGCGAAAATCATCTCAGGATACGAATCACTACCTTCCCTTGACCAGCAACTCAATCCACCTTCCAGCCAGTTAGTTTTTATTATAGTTTGCTAATTTAAAATAAATAATCTTTCAAAGTAAGCATTTGAGCAATCAATATAATTTTTAACGATAGCACTTTGATAGGGACATTAGTAATATTATCACTGCCGATAATTATTTAAATCTTTTGATAAGAGGCGCGAGAACTGAACTTTACTCTGTACTCCAATTGAGATACTTCGAAATCTCTAAATTCCTAAATGAGTAGCAAGTTTGATATCAGCTGTTGACAAAATTTTATGCACTCAATGAACTCTTTATCACCATTGCTGACGTATATCTTTGTGGACGCTATTCAAAGTATTTGAATACAAAGTTTGAATCGGGCCGCTGTAATCAAACAACTTTGATTGTATGTGCAAAAATAAACTTGCGTATTCGATTTTCAATTCCGGCTCAAAGAGCAAATTCCGTTCAGATTGATTCCACCATCTCTTTTTAATATTATTTTCTAACCAAAAGGTGGCTATTTTCGTCTTGTACTGTGCTCCCTTCAGTGATAAAATTCTAGATTATATTTTTACATGCGGTGTTTGAAGATTACCATTTCGTAAACCGATTGCTATAGCAAGATAGTGGTAGGAAGGATATTATCAGACAGTTATAAAAGCTACTATACCTAGTTTCATGTATTAATGCGTCAAGTCGAGTGTTCTGCAGCTGTCACTTTTAATACTGCGGAAGGCCACATGTAGCTGGGAAGCCCTTTGGGGGATCCCTTCGGAGATTTAATTGGATGACAATGTCACTTTTAATAGATACTAGATAGTATAAATACTATACAATAATACTAGTAATATAATCAAATGTTATCAATGTTGACCGCAAAAAGTTTGAATATTCTTAAAGGTACTTCCTGCCACGTTTTTACCCCTCCCACCCTTTCCATGTATTTACCACCCATTCAGCTTACCTTCATAGAACAACACTCAGTAATGAGGTGGAGAGGATAAAGGTATATTTAGAGGATATGTACCCACATTTACGTGGAAGGAAAGGGGGAAGCCATTTAGGGAAAAACTGTAGGTATATCCCTCTGAGATTCGAAACCAGATCCTCACATCACCATCAAACAAGGCTAAAGGAGACCCAAATTTGGTCCCCACGTGGTTCAAACAGGAAATTATGATGATATTATCTCTCGCATTCATGGAACCCACGTATTGTGCGACGTCGACTGTCGTTATTTCGATGGACTTGTTTGAAGACATCACTCATGAGTTACGGCTCACCTAGTGCCACGAACTATGGTGGTCAGGTAAAAATAACCCGTCCTGACGAGTTCCTGAGATACGAGCCAAAAACATTTCCCCGAAGCCCACACCAGAGGTTTCCCTTGGCTAGACAACAGGAGCGTTAGGGATGGAAAGGGGAACCTTCTCTAAAATAGCTCCACGTATGATGAGGTGCTCTCATTGTTTTGTTAAATTACTTGCGTCAGATCTTTTGGGAATAGGAGTATTAATTACGCGTAATTATATGGTTCAGACGATTGAGTCATAGAATATTCGCCAGCTGCGCCTTCATTTATGTAGGCTACATTCCGTATATCCTGAAAGGTTTCAGCCTTACCTTGATGAATTACACTATGGCCCTATCTTATACGCTATGCCACAGTGGAATAATACGAGGTAAGACTATTTAGTATCTTACAGGGTAGACCAAAAGTAGCAAGCGTACTTGATTAGACAATACTACAGCTCCCGGGTTCAAATCCTGGCATGGCAAAAATAAAATCATTTGAGAAATGTTGGTTTCACCTTTCACAGTGATGAATTAATGCCTGGGGGCTGGACGTTGTGGCTATTCTAGATTTATGTTAGTTTATAAGTCATTGGCTGATCATATAATCAGTCGGTTCAGAAAGTACACATTAAATACCTCAAATAAATGAACATGACAATATTGCAGCCTATTAGACCAGCCATAGGAGATCCCGCCAAGATAAGACTGTCAACTTTCACCATAAACTGAGGGCATGTGAATCTAAATCGTCCCGTTACATTTTCTAAATAAGTTATAGCTTACACAGTCGATTGTGCTCCATTTGTGCTCACATGTTCCCGGTAATCAGGTGCTATACTGTTAAATAACGCCTATGGCGACAGTTTTAATGTGACAGGCTAGCTTGAAATCAAGTTGGCCTGTCGCATTAAAAAATTGTAATGATTATCAAGGGCCTAGAGATGATTACGGGTTTTTGGGGTGGAGGGGGACTAAGGCCAAAATTAGCTTGTAGTGACCCTGAAAATAAAGTAGAGTCCCTTTATAAATCAGAGCAAACTACATACAGTGGCACCCCTAACACAGCTACAGTACAAGGAAATTTGATCGCAAACTAAATTAAATAATGTGTCTACAAGCAGACACCTTCGGCACCCAAATAAAGAGCTTTCGGTGACAATGTCAATATTTAGGTAGAGTGGAGGTGGGGCTAGCAGCCCTCAAACCCCCTCCATTCTTACCCCCTTATAATTAGATTGATTTAACAACACACACTTTTAATTTCGTGAACATACGAGCACAAATGAAGCAAAATCGAATGTTATGGATTATAACTTTTTTGTAAAATGTGACAGGACAGTTTGATGTACAGGTAGATTGTTTATCAAGTCCAATAGACTGCGAGGTACTGACAAGAGAAAGCTCTGTTTACAAGGTTTTCTTATTAGCCATTTACAGACACG
>CABEEJ010011102.1:0-12004 GCA_901482245.1 Timema douglasi | reverse complement strand
AGAAAAATTAACTCTACATTGCTACTGGAGAAATATTTGATTAATTTTGTTCAGAAAAATTTGATGCTATAAAAACTGTAAAATTACTCGCGCTCCCTTCTGCCGCACCTTAAAATTGCTCCGATATTTTGAATTTTTTTCGGGGGTTAAATATTTTTTAAAACTTTTTGGAATTTTCCCGTCGGTTACAAGCTAGAAGCTAGAAGTTTGCTAAATTTAAAGTTTCTAGTTCATCTAGAAGTGGGTAAACATTAATGTCAGTGAGTGAGTCTGCCGTGTGGCTTTATAGTAGTCTAATATAATTTTAATAACAAAATAATTCTTTTTGAGAGAAAATGTTTCAGTAGATACGTGCCCGACACCTTAATTAAGTAGGTAGCGTGTCTTGTCTACTGAGTTTAGAGTCTTGGGTTCAATACCTACCATGACCGAAATTTTACTCTTATAATAATGCGAAATGTTATTTTCGCTTTCACAGTTATGAATTAATGGCCATCGGGACTGGATAGTGTGTCTGTTCTAGATTTAAGTTTGTTTGTAAGTCGTGTGCTGATATAATCAGTGGACTCAGTAAGGGCACGTTAAATACTGGTATTTCATATAATAATGAGAAACGAAAAAAATAATGAATATAATATAGACCACGAACTTTGTATCCTGTTTGCTTACATTTTTGTAAAGTACGTGTTTGGCTTAGTCATGTGCATTTATCACAAGCTTTTGTTCATATATTTAGGTCCTTTTATTAAAATAAAAAGTAGCTTTTTTTTTAGAATATTTAGATAATTTTATTGGTTATTTTTTGATCATTTTTAGATTATCTGCTTATGACAGATATTCAAGAACTGTTGATATAACCAACTGTAGAAAATTAGACTCAAAGTATTTACTGGTGCAAGATTTTATTTATTTTAGACACACACAAAAAAAAATTAAAACTTAAAAAAAAAAATTGCCTTACTACACGTTCTTTCCTTGCACCCCCCTATCCCTCTCTATTTGATAAAACAAAGATAATCTATCTAAATAATAAGTTTAAGGTGATTGGCCCTTTTCATTTGTCGTGGAGATGCAGATCCATGGGAATAAACGGTTATCTTCAAGAATTTTTATTGTTTTGCGAATTTATTTTCGGAAACAGTTTTTTTTTTCAAGAATATAAATATGTTGATTCATTTATACTTTTTATATAAACACCTTCTCTATAATTTTAACAGAGATCAACTATCGATAATGTTGACAGTTTTCAATAGAAAATCACCGGCCGCATAACAATAATAAAATGTAATAATTAATAAACATTGATACATTATCTTAAACGAGTGGTTGAAAATATTAACATAAAAATTTCACTCGTTCTTGAGAAAACTTTCATTTCCAAATGTATGAATTTTCCTTAATACTTGTCCGGTAGCTAGCGCCATCTATCGTGTCCATGACCCATCTGTTCTTGTTGTTGCGGAAGGATACTTTGGTCGGTTGTGAAGCCACGTCACGCCTTTCAACCCTCCCGCCCATCGTTCCACATAATAGGTTTTAGACTTGCAATCGACAGGGCCAATGGCCTTGAAAGAAATAACTCAACTATTTCAGCTCTACCCGCAAGGACAGGCAGTATTTAAGACCCCCTCTTTAACTTAATGCTACCCCTCTTGGAGGGGGGTGATTTTGTGGTCATCAAAAAGATTTAATTTGAGATTTTGATGGTTGTTGAAGTCTCATGAACCTCTGAACCAAAGAAAATTGTGCTTTTTTCTACAGTGACGTCTGTATGTATGTATGTATGTATGTATGATATGTATGCTATGTATGCTATGTATACTATGTATGCTATGTATGCTATGTGTGATATGTATGCTATGTATGCTATGTATGCTATGTATGCTATATGTGCTATGTATGCTATGTAAGATATGTATGCTATGTATGCTATGTATGATATGTATGATATGTATGCTATGTATGCTATGTATGATATGTATGTATGTATGTATGTATGTATGTATGATATATATGTATGTATGCTATGTATGCTATGTATGCTATGTATGCTATGTATGCTATGTGTGCTATTTGTGCTATGTGTGCTATGTCTGTCTGTCTGTCTGTTAGTAAGACTAGAGCCAAAACCATTTTACTGACCAGGCTTGGTATTTAGGTTTTTCAAAAGGTTCCCCAGATATATTTGGAATTATCCATCCAACCCTGAAATTAAGGATGGTTTACTTAAGAGAAAATAGAGGGGATAAAATTACTTTCAACAAATCTTTTTTAATTATTTAGAGTGAAATTTATATTCGGGTATTCCTTGACATTGAAAACCAAATGTTGCATTTCCTTTTCCATGAAAATGACTTTCCATTATTGTACTTTGCATTAGCGGAAATGTACAATTATGTTGATCACATACTCGCAGCTCTTGAAGATAATATACAGCTCATCATTGCATAGTTGTAGGATTTTTTAAAAATAAACAACTTTTAGTTAAAATAATATTCTATAAATTCAATAGTTTCCTAGTTATAGACAAATATATTTTTTCTAATAGAGCTTTTGGAAATGGAGAGTTTAAGAGGCACAGAATAAATAGTAAGTGTGTTTCTGTAACAGTGTATATTATTTATTGCACATCTATGCTCCCTAGTGAAATACGATGTTTTCATTTACTAATATATTTATACAAAGAGATATATAATTTCTTTTCACGTGTCTTATGAGATATAAATATAATTTAGATATAAAGGAGATATGAAGTCTGTGTGGTTCACTGAACCATTTGTTTGAGCTCAGGGGCCTATAAGGGGGNGTGGATATAAAACGTCAAGAGACATCATAATATCTAGGCCAAAGTTTTCGTTATTACAATACTTTTTATATACGAGGAAATAAAGGTTTCTTAGTATATAATTACCCTAGAAACTGTCTCAAATTTCAAAGGGTGTTCAAGTTTGTAAACATCAAGACGTCCCGGAAGTCTTACAAGCAAAACATTTTAAAGTCTTCTCAGGCGATATTAGTTTAGTCCCACGCGTGTGCCGGTACTAACCAAACTTAATTAATTTATTTTATGTATTTATTTATTATGTCTGGTTAAGTTAAGGCCAGTTTTTCTTGTCTTACATATAACCAAAACAATCTAAGAACTAAACAGTCCTTCTAATAACTAATGCGTGAATTTAACAGTTAACTTACCTCGATTCATTCACACATCCGTTCTAACACACACACACACATCAGGGTGCTATCAGGGTGACCGGGTGGTCTAGGGGTGAGGTGTCAGACTTCTGTGCTGGGGGTCCGGGGTTCAATCCTCGGTCCCGGCACAGATTTATCTGATTGCCAAACCCTCCCTTCACCTCTGACAAGACGTGTATTGATCACAATTTGTGAATGTGGGGAATGCCAGGCCTCCACCGTGGTTCGGATTCCACGTTAAACTGTAGGTCCTCCATTTCATCTCACAATCACCCTACCATTACACATTAGCGTAAGTGCGTATAACCCGAACGGGTAGTAAGACGCGGTGCTAATAATAATAATATTTACAAAAAGCAATATTCTATATATGTAAAATTATTATTTTGTTTATTTGAGAGTAGGTAATATATACAAAAGTTATATAACTTCCCCCTTCTTGTCACATATTTCTAACCGTAGTTCCCAATCGTTTGTTGCGTAAGCTACTTTTCTCGTAAAGTCCTTGTTTGCCGGGAAAGAGGGATGCAGGGCATGTACACCCACATTCATAGAATATGAGAGCAACCTTTCACTCTTGGCTCACACACTTACAAGTTCTTCCCCAGATACGCTTGTACAGTACAGTCAAGTTTTGCAAGGGAGAACATTTATAAAATACTAACATAACCTTTGTGGTCAACATTGATAACATTATACTACATTATTGTTGGTATTTTATGGGTATTGATAATATCTAACAAAAGTGACGGCTACATATCTAGTAACTTTTCTAGCTGTCAAATAAGGTTCTTCCTACTAAAATTGAACGGTATACATCTGTTAAAATAGAGAAACTGTCTGGGAAACTGAACGAGAAAATACCTGTGGTAAGACCTAGACACAGATGGAAGGATAAGATTAGAATGTACAATACCTGAAAGAGATGAGGTGTAATGAGGTGGACTGGATAGAACTAGCTCATGATAGGGATAGAGTGTAATGAGGTGGACTGGATAGAACTAGCTCAAGATAGGGATAGGGTGTAATGAGGTGGACTGGGTAGAACTAGCTCAAGATAGGGATAGAGTGTAATGCGTTGGACTGGATAGAACTAACTCAAGATAGGGATAGGGTGTAATGAGGTGGACTGGATAGAACTAGCTCAAGATAGGGATAGGGTGTAATGAGGTGGACTGGATAGAACTAGCTCAAGATAGGGATAGGGTGTAATGAGGTGGACTGGATAGAACTAGCTCAAGATAGAGATAGGGTGTATTGAGGTGGACTGGATAGAACTAGCTCAAGATAGAGATAGGGTGTATTGAGGTGGACTGGATAGAACTAGCTCAAGATATGGATAGGGTATAATGAGGTGGACTGGATAGAACTAGCTCAAGATATAGATAGGGTGTATTGAGGTGGACTGGATAGAACTAGCTCAAGATATGGATAGGGTGTAATGAGGTGGACTGGGTAGAACTATCTCAAGATATAGATAGGGTGTATTGAGGTGGACTGGATAGAACTAGCTCAAGATATAGATAGGGTGTATTGAGGTGGCCTGGATAGAACTAGCTCAAGATAGGGATAGTTTGCGTAATCTTGTAAGTGCGGCAATGAACTTTCTAGTTTCTGATACCAGAGAGTATGTATGAACTATATATCGTGTTGTCATATTGTGTGACATGGAATATACGTAATCATCTGCGCCAGTCTTTTTGAAAAAACTCACGATTCTGTAGCCACGACAACCCGATTTGAGGCCGGTTCGTCGTACATATAAGGCTGGAATAGAAAGTACGGGGTGGGGGTGGGGGGGGATAGAAGGGTGGAAAGAGAGGAACAACTTGTTACAAGCTCTCTAATTCTCTCAGAAACAATCCTCTTACAAATTGCTGTTTGTGGTGGAAAAAAAAAATCAAGCGAACCTCCATTTGATGCACCCTCGCCGTTGCGAGATCATTTTAAATCTCTTTATTTTATTTGTTTTCCGTTGTTGTTTTTATCCACCAATGTGTTTCAAAGATGGCGAGTGATTTTATAATTTTGAAATATATGAAGATTTTTTCCTTTTCACTGTATTTCTTAAATATATTTGTAGTGCATTGCTCCATTTTATATTTTAACTCCAAACATGAGGTCCGTTTTAATGAAATGTGGACATCATGGAAATACTAAATTTTGCCAGAACTAATAAAAAAAATAGTTCTAAAAATAATTTTTTTATGTGATGTTCTAATTTTTTCCCCATTTTTTTTTCTATTTTATCCTATTGTAATGTGTTGTAATCTTGAAAGTGTTCAACCTATTCAAAGATATTGATCTCATAACACATTTATATAGCCATCAACAGGGAGATCTAAGTTCGTATCCTGGTCAGTTGACAGCAGTTGTCAACAATAGATAACAACGTTAGAATAAAAAAAAACTTTTATATTTAATCTTTCATTGGGTAAAAATATTTCTAACTCAAAAATAAAAAAAACTATTTTTTCCACCCAAATCGGATGTCGCAAGGTCTGACACGTGGATTATATTTCTTGAGACGGGGGATGTAGGGGCTCGAACCCATGTCAGATGTATTGAGGTTATTATTTTTATTAATGGTTTCCCACTCTTCATCCAATCCATCCTTTAAAATTCCATCTTTCTCGTCCACATTCCCTTAGAATAATAATAATAATTATTATTATTATTAGCACCGCGTCTTACTACCCGTTCGGGTTATACGCACTTACGCTAATGTGTAATGGTAGGGTGATTGTGAGATGAAATGAAGGACCTACAGTTTAACGTGGAATCCGAACCACGGTGGAGGCCTGGCATTCCCCACATTCACAAGATGTCTTGTCAGAGGTGAAGGAAGGGTTTTGGTAATCAAATAAATCTTTGCCGGGACCGAGGATTGAACCCCGGCCACCAGCATAGAAGTCTGACACCTTACCCCTAGACCGCCAGGTCACCGAATAATAATTAATCCATGCGTATAGCCCGAGTGGTTACTAAGGTGTGGTGGGGGAGAGGGGGGAGGTGTTATTGTTCGCTTGCTATTTTTTAAGATGAAATTATCGACCTTTCTTCACGTTGATGCGGGTACATTTATCCTATAACTCTCTCTCTCTATTCCTACCCATTAGATTATGTTGGTTATAAAGTTAGTGTTGAAATTACAAACACCAATTATTTATTTTTGATTGTAAGTCCGTTTACAATTATTATATTAGCTGAGAAAATCCTTCGCCAAGAACCGAACTAGTTTCTTCTATTTACTTTAGCTTCAGTGGTAAAATGGCCCAAGGAATGACTCTCGCAATAGACTGGAATGCCGATGATGAGTATTCTGAGTTCTAATCCTGGCTGGGTGCAATGAGTATTGTTTATATAAATAGATTCTCCACTCCCTCCCTCCACGCAAATGTAAGTAGGTGTATACTTCCTTTAAATTTAACCTTCCTCATCACTAACACATTAGAGTAGTTAATAAATATGTGTACAACCCGAACTGGTGGTAAAATATAGTGATAAAAAGGTGTATATTTTATTTGGAACCGTGTGTACATACGTCCAACAAAATATATGTGTGTGAAGATATCACGTAGTGTGTAGAGATGAAGGTTGTAATGGAGGTAAGGTATCCCGTGACGTCATCTTTGATCGTGACACACATACAGACTGGTGGGATGGTAAGGGATGATGGGCTAGGGTTGGAAGTAAGGGGTGCCCAATCTCAGGGAGGTGCTAAGGGACCCTGGGATGGTCTTGTTTTTTCTGTGCCTGATATTCCGTCTGCTATTTAATGATGTGATCTGATTCCGTCAGCTATTTAATGAAGTGATCTGATTGAGTGCTGCCAACGTTTACAACGAACCAGGATGAACCGTTTGGAAAATACAAACATGTTTTATTTGCAGCCTACATTGATATTATTCTACTACATTGTTATTAATTTATATGTTTTTATAATATCTATCAAAAGTGACCACTGCAGATAACATTACTGGACGTATGAATGCGTGAAAGTGGATCTAGTAACTATTCTAGATGTCAGATAAGGTTCTTCATATGAAAGTAGATCTAGTAACTATTCTAGATGTCAGATAAGGTTCTTCATATGAAAGTAGATCTAGTAACTTTTCTAGCTGTCATAAGGTTTTACCTATGAAAGTAGATCTAGTAACTGTTCTAGCTGTCATAAGTTTCTTCCTATGAAAGTAGATCTAGTAACTGTTCTAGTTTTTAGATAAGGTTCTTCATATGAAAGTAGATCTAGTAACTGTTATAGCTTTCATAAGGTTCTTCTTATGAAAGTAGATCTAGTAACTGTTCTAGCTGTCATAAGGTTTTTCCTATGAAAGTAGATATAATAACTTTTCTAGCTGTCATAAGGTTCTTCTTATGAAAGTAGATCTAGTAACTGTTCTAGTTGTCATAAGGTTCTTCCTATGAAAGTAGATCTAGTAACTGTTCTAGCTGTCATAAGGTTCTTCCTATGAAAGTAGATCTAGTAACTTTTCTAGCTGTCATAAGGTTCTTCTTATGAAAGTAGATCTAGTGACTGTTCTAGTTGTCATAAGGTTCTTCCTATGAAAGTAGATCTAGTAACTGTTCTAGTTGTCATAAGGTTCTTCCTATGAAAGTAGATCTAGTAACTGTTCTAGCTGTCATAAGGTTCTTCCTATGAGAGTAGATCTAGTAGCTGTTCTAGTTGTCAGATAAGGTTCTTCCTATGAAAGTAAATCTAGTAAACTATTCTAAATGTCAGATAAGGTTCTTCAAATGAAAGTAAATCTAGTAACTTTTCTAGATGCCTTAACATGAAAATTAGACTGTACCTGGATTTTGTTTAATTTAAAATATCATATTATATTATATAAGTCACTGGAGATTATCTAATTAGTTAAACCAATTGAATACACTATATTTATAAATTATATCTATATTATAATATTCTAAAATTGGTTTTATGAGTCTTCTATCATGCAAATATCTTAGCTCAAAGTTCACAATATAATACCTTAGTTACTTTTCAAAGCCATTATATCTCAAATCACTCAAAAACCCGTCCATCCCCCCCTCCCCCCTTCCTTCCTTGAATAATGTATAGCTCAAATATATACCACATCTACGATGTGAGTGTAGATATGTGATAGCAATCAGAAGGTCCTTTATTTCAACTATTGGCTCAAAGTAATTTTTTGTCTACCTATTCAGAAACAGTTTATTACGTGATTAGTAAAACAATATTATCAATAAAAAGTGTCATCAAACAATTTTAATAATACTTTCAGACAACGTTTTCAATTTTTTTAAATCTAGCATTCCCTGGACTACACTCCCGCCGTATATGAGCAATAATTAATTATACATCTTGGACCAATTTTTGCATAGTAGCAAAGTTTTCTATAGTAATTATATTTTAATATTTGAAATAGACTCTCAATGAAACTATTCTATCATTTTTTTTAAATAATACAAAAATAAGTTTTGAAACTAAAACATAATTTGCCTCCTGTTCCAGATTTTACTGTTTTCAAGTGAAGAGTAAAAAAAAACACTTTGTTGAGGATTTTTGGTTCAAGCGAGATTGTGTGTATCTAATGTCCAAGGGCGTAGAAATTAGTTGTGGGGGAGAGTTGGGGTCCGGACCCACTTAAAATTTGATGGAAAAACCTAGGGAGGGGTTCATATATATACATATATGTATATATGTAGATATATATATGTATATATATATATACATATATGTATATATATATACATGGATATATATATATATATATATATGTATATATATATATATATATGGATATATATATATACATGGATATAGCTAGCTCAAGATAGGGATAGGGTGTAGTGAGGTATATATATATATATACCTGTATATTATTAAGGTTTATATATATATATATATATACCTGTATATTATTAAGGTTTAGTAGGTGACCTGGTGGTCTAGGGGTAAGGAGTCAGACTTCTAAGCTGGCGGCCGGGGTTCAATCCTCGGTCCCGGCACAGATTTATCTGATTACCAAACCCTTCCTTCACCTCTGACAAGACATCTCGTGAATGTGAAGAATGCCAGGCCTCCACCGTGGTTCGGATTCCACGTTAAACTGTAGGTCCTCCATTTCATCTCACAATCACCCTACCATTACACATTAGCGTGAGTGCGTATAACCCGAACGGGTAGTAAGACGCGGTGCTAATAATAATAATAATAACAACTAAGGTTTAGTAAAATATTCTAGATAGGAACACCTCCCCCTCCTCCCCCCGGCCATAGAAAATGTATCTTCCTACGCCCTCTCCAAAATCCCTGTTAATCGGCAGTAAGTATGCAACATAAACAAGACAACTCACCTGATAGTTTGAAAGGCAGAGACCCAACCAGTGGGTCGGACACCCTCTGTGGGTCGAGAGGGTTACCGAAATGGAAGGGTCGGCCGCCGAAATGGAATGGATGGAACTGCTGGTGCCCTGGAACATCGAATGGCACGGATAAGAGGGTTTGTACCGTCCGCTTCAACCGTAATACCTAATCACAAGCAAACACGCTCAACAAAATCGCATCGTTATTCTCAAATATTCACGATTTCTCTACACCTAATATCACCTCTGAAGGATCTACAGGTTGTATAGAGGAAATATTTATCTTCGCTCTCTCTCTGTTAACTGTTGCCAAATCTCCTCGCGTTCAGTTATGTGTTTAGGTGGTGTTCTGGGTTAAGACGCAGCTACTGGCAACCTTGAAAAACCCTTTCTGCAAACAGCGTCCTGTATTTGAGAGAAGATTGACGACACGAAAACAAGATAATGACAACGTAGTTTACCTTAGTGCAGCCATAGAGCGTCTCAGAGATGATAGCTGGTGTAACAAGGACATAAACTTACACCTGATTAATTTTTCCCCTACTTTTTTTTTTAGCGTGTTCCGCCAGGGTTTCTTATCTATTAATGATTCATCCTAAGCTGAGACCTGATGTAAACAAATCCACATGAAGTCTATGCTCTGATTTGCTAATTAACGGACCTAAATGGTATCCTTTCACTAAATAGTCCCTCTTATGTTTTGTGTTAAACTTGTTTTAAAATAACACTAGAAAATTATTATAAATAAAACTATCCCTTCATTTGATTTAGAAATGATACTTTAATCTTTTCAAGTGCTATTGGAATACCAACAAACTCCTGACCCCATGGTACAGTCCTTATCACATGTCAGCGTCATGTCAGCAACGGTCAGTCGACAGTTCATCTCGGCACTGTTTGATGACGGTTGTGAGTGTTGGGTGCTTCCCGTCTATTTATGGAGTTTGCTGAGTCTGGCCAGAATTTTGTTAAAAACATAGGACAGGAAATTTAAAATCATTAATAAATACCAAAACTCGTAGTGACCTACTTTGCTATGATACTGACTGCACATGCTTCGCGCCTATTTAAAATATTGCACTGGTGTCCCACCAATCATGTGGGTCCTTTACGAAGTGATATGAGAAAGTTTACTTCCGGCCTCAGGTTAGGATTAACCAATAATAGACATTATTTTACTGTCATTGGTGGATGTGTAACTCCCTTCTGTGGTTGGAGAACCTATAGGTGCAGTTACTTCATCCAGATGTGATGATAATGATGACTATGATGATGATTATGTGATGCCAGTAGAAGTCTTAAACCTAAATTAAGCCTAATTAACCAGACCACGTAGACCATAGCTACAATTCCTCATCGGGAATAATGCTTATGGTCCCGCCCGGAACTGAACCCAGGACTTCTTTATCAGTAGTCAGAAATGTTGACTAATGGACCAAGGGATCAGCCAGTCCCTGATTGATACAAATAGATGGATTAGGAGTTCACTAAAAGCACAGTTTTCCAAGGGTTAGTAATCCCACTAGTGCTAAACTACTTTATTAACATTTAATCCACGCCCAGTGGACTCACGGATAAAGACGTCAGTCTCCTCTGATTAGACAGGTATTGGGTGGTCAAGGTTCGAATCTCAGCAGGATGTGGATTACTTAGGGAGTTTATTACTATATAGTTTCCCAATCCACCTCCACTCAATTGTTGGAACATTTACTCCAAAATTCTACCTTACTCATTAGTGTAAAAAACTCATATGATAATTAAATTAAACAATAAACGTAAAATTTAAAGATGAGATTGAATATTTATGTAGAATTAACTAAAATAAAACGAATGTAAAAATATTGCGCTACAATATGTATAAAAAGAATAGTGTTATAATTGATCGAGCGTAGCGAGGTACTGATTTAACGTGAACATTTAGCATTTCGTCTGTCAGTCCAGCTACAGTATCCCCGTGGCTTCTTTGGTGCTGACTGACAGCTCACAGCTGACAGCTAAAAAGCTTTGAAAAGTTACCAGACCAAATTATGTATCCCTACGCCGAACCATATGATCTGCAGAAAACATGTGTTTAGCAGCTGTCACTTCTGACGGTCAAAATGTAGGTATATACCTAAATGTTGACTGTCAGAAGTCAGCTATGAACTGTCAGTCAGCACCAAAGAAGACATGGGGCTACTGTATTTGTGCCACGATAACTTCAAAATATATATATATATATATTTTAATTAAATAAATTTATCAGGGACATTCTGAGACCTAGGCCGAATAATGTATTTACAGAACGTAATTACTAAGAACTTGTATCTTTGTTACCTATGTTCGTGAGTCAACTGTTTATTAAGTAGAGAGCTTTGACCCACATGTGAACTCACTTGTCTTGGACCTGGGCTCTCTGGGACCGTCCACGGTGACCTTGATGGCCTTGTTGTAGGTCGCCATCTGCGGGGGGGAG
>CABEEJ010011101.1:0-12005 GCA_901482245.1 Timema douglasi | reverse complement strand
ATTCTCACATTATAATTATCTTCATAGTTAAAGATACTTAGTTATATATAATCTCACATATCAGTGAAACAAAGCTTACACTCAGACCTCCAAAAAGTATATAAAAAGATGTCTGAACATGGGCGAGCCCCAAAGGCTTCAGTTCGACTGGCTTAGCTCGATTATAGCCCGATAAGGTAAGTTCATAAAGATCATCGCCAAACCATTTTATATTGAAACCAGCTTCAACCCCTCTCATTATGAGATGATCCACCCTGTCTTGAAAAGGAGAAACATAAGGAAAATGGAAAGCGAGTCGAAACGAATAAGGACATATATCCATAATATGCATAAGAGGATACCCATCTTTATAGTATTCGTTTAATTTTATGTACAGTTGCGTGTAGTAGGATGCATCCACGTAGGCTATGGTTCTATTGAAAGCAGCCATGTTGAGTGCCCTTTTTACATCCTTTTCAAGATATCCCCTTTGTAAAAACAATTTTACAAATAAATCATCGGGGTCCGCATCATCCAGCACAGTATTGATATTTTCAACCATTCCGTCCATCATAGGTACAGCCAATGCGAGTTCGGATTCACTCAATTCCTCAATTGTATTAATATCATGGTAGTAATGAGGTATTGTCAGGTAGCTGGTCAGACTTCCTTGAAACGAGCCCATTAAAACCAAACTTACCAACAAAAACGACATAACCAGTAATCTTTGAGGTGAGTCAACTAATTTGGTATTTGTGGCGCCACTCACGAAGATTCGGACAGTTTCCAAGAGTGTTTCCATTTCGAGCGTCAGGTCACGCCGAAACAGTTTCCACAACAATGTAATAATTGGTACACTGGCGAAAACAAGAGCCCAGGTTGTCCAGGTGTAAGGCAAAATAATATTCATGAATTGCGGAATACGTTTCGCTTTAGGCACTAAAATTGAAACACAAGATTGGCCAAATGATACCGAGGATGTCCTTTGATTTCTCAAATGCTTTGTGAAGATGTTTCCAAACATATCAGGGACTATTTCTGTTTCGCTCCAACTCATATTGTTATTAGCCCTAACGTTTTCCTGAGATCTCGATATTATAGTCACCTTTGTTGCATTCATGCGGTCAATGAGCCCATCAACACTTGAATATTCACCCTTAACTTTACCTAATTTCAATCCAATCACGTGTCTTTCTTCAGTTACTTTGATTTCGTATCCATTTACATCTATCAATTTGTTAGAAAATAAGTTGTAATTTTTGTTTTCTATAAATTCTTTCGACAAGTTTAAAAATGAGCCTTTGTTTTGAAACTGATTGAAAAACAACGCTTCTGTGGTTGTACTTAGTGAAAAAGAGTCAATTTCCTTTTCATAACTGTGTATGAAAGGTAATCTAGAATAAATTAACACTATATTTAAAATTTTATATTCGTCCCAAGTCTTTTGACATTCTTCTTTAAATTTGTTTATTTCATTTTGATCTTGTGACGTAATTATGATGATAAATGGTATTCTTGGATTACCAAGTAAAGTGTCACTAAATTTTTCTAGGAAAGTCCAAAAATGAATATCATTTTTCTCAACAAACCAAAATATTACTCTTGGAACCCCAATATTACCTTTGAAGAGTAGTTCCTCAGGGAATATTTTATCCAAATCTAGAGTACTGTTGTCAGACATTTGTAGAGTTATGGTATGGAAATATTCCACTAAGTTTAAGTTCTTTAACAATGCTTTCGATTGTTGAAGACAGTTTTCTTGTATAACAATGGCAGCAACTGGTCGAGAATCACTTTTCCGAATAACGTCAACAATGGAGTGGACTGTGTCTTTGAAGTTATTACTATAAGTGTCATGTACAATTGATGTATCAAGTTTGGATTTAATATTTCTTACGAAGAACATTACAAAAAGAACCGTTACAACTTTCATTTTATATAAACGTTATTCTAACAGAATTTTGATTTATCTAAAACTCTTAAACCAAACTTTTTTTAAAATATCCAATAAATACTTTAATATAACACCTGCTTATTAAAAAATGTAAACATATAAATGTTATGTTTCACAATTGCATTCTTAATCTATTCTTAGATAATTATTAAAATTCTGTAATTTAATTTTGATACCTCACAAATTTTGTTTAGGGTATATTATATTTCTTAAGAAATGAATATAAATCACTTTTATTTAATCCATGTTTCAATGGTCTAGTCCAGAAGTCACTAGTTATATATATATGTATATATATATATGTATATATATATGTGTGTGTGTGTGTGTGTATCCATTATTAATATATATAAAGTTTACATTAAATTAAAGAGATGAAAGGAATGATATATATATCGTATGCCATTTTATTAATAAAATTAAATTTAAGTGACCTTTTTAGTAGTATGTATACGCCAAAGGAAATACATGCTTCCCCAACATACATGTGTATAAATAAATAAAATTTGAAAAAATGTATTTAATCATTGTTGAAATGTTAAAAATTATCATAGCAAATAAATAGTATCATTAACTGTAATATTCATGCTATCGTTAGGATAAATAATAGTCTTTTAACTTAACATTGTTGAAAGTGAATTGATAATTTCATTACAGGTAAATATATTTAACTAGATTAGAATATAAGTAAATACCCAGAGTCTAATTTTGCAATAATTTACCACATTTATTTTTGTTCTATCATTATATATTAACATACTTCAATAGTATAATCAAGTTATACCTTTACAAATAAGAATCACCATTAGCATGGAGAGAGGATGGGAAAACCACAACAATAAATCACTTTGTCAAAAACCACCCTCAGTTCACTGAACCAATATTCGAACTTTTGCTTCCTTGTCAACAATAATTATCGAGAGCTATTTGCTAATCACGCGCTCGCTCGCCAGTTTGGCCAAACCCTAACACCGAGTATTTTATTTTTAAAACTCTTAATGTTTCTGGTGACCTGGTGGTCTAGGGGTAAGGTGTCAGACTTCTGTGCTGGCGGCCGGGGTTCAATCCTCGGTCCCGGCACAGANAACTCTTAATGTTTCTGGTGACCTGGTGGTCTAGGGGTAAGGTGTCAGACTTCTGTGCTGGCGGCCGGGGTTCAATCCTCGGTCCCGGCACAGATTTATCTGATTACCAAACCCTTCCTTCACCTCTGACAAGACAACTTGTGAATGTGTGGAATACCAGGCCTCCACCGTGGTTCGGATCCCACGTTAAACTGTAGGTCCTCCATTTCATCTCACAATCACCCTACCTTTACACATTAGCGTAAGTGCGTACAACCCGAATGGGTAGTAAGACGCGGTGCTAATAATAATAATAATAATAATGTTTTTCTTTTTCATTCATTCGTCCACAACATTTAGCCAAATCCTACATGGCCCTACCCCTTCCTTTTAATACTCACACTCTACCTTCATATATTTCAAGGGGCAACATGCTCAATAAAATTGCAGTGTAGGGGACGCGAGAAAAGTTAAGTGTTTCTGCAATTTTTATAGATGAACATTTTTTGACCAAAATAAATCAAACTTTGTTGAATATCTGTCAAAGAGCATAACCGTCATTAGATGAGAAACTCTTTAGATGAATAGAAATAGTTGTTATTAAACCCCAGGACACCCTTAACATATATTCAACCAGAATAAAGGTCACCATGTGAAGAAAATTAACCTCGATGTTTCTACTCGAGAAATATTTTTTTCTTATTTCAATCAACAAAATAGTTTTGATATAAAAACTGCAATAACACTGGCCTTTTATCACGTCCACTAGACTTTCTCTCGCCTTGAGCTGTTTTTACGACATAAATGGGTTCATCATACATGGCATTGTCTTACTTTTATCAAATTACGAATGTTATCCATCGTATTAATCTAAAATTGAAAAAAAAAAAGAAGATATTTTTCTTCAATGCTTGCGTCCATTAAATTCGTGTTGAAGGTTGAATATAAACTAAGTTCTAACACGCACGTTGCTATAGTAACGTTCAAATATTGTATTGTGCACAACAAATATTATTTTTACAATACTTTTCTTCATTACTAGTATAAATAAATATGCATATATCATATAATATACAATATGTATTATATATACACGCTCGTTAAATATACATATAGGGCATATATATATAAATATACATATAGGGCATATATATACATATATATATATAAAATCACCTCATCTGCTAGGGCTATACGCATATAAGATAATTACTCTAATAAGATAAGGATCAAGACGGAAGCATTTTATAGGTAAATGCCTTAATTTGTCAACAAGGAGAGTGGAAAACTAATTAAGAAAAATCACCCATATTAAAACCGACCGGGATTCAAACTCCAATCCCCCCGTCATTAACAGGCCAGTCTAGAAAAAAAAAATGACACCATAGACTAGGGGTCTTCAACCAACGGCCCATCGGCCACTTGTGGCCCACGATAACTTTTTTCTTGCAGCTCGGGAAGAATACAAAATTATTTTAAGAGAATATATGACAGTTATATATATATATATATATATATTTTTAATACTTTTTTGTGAGGAAAGTATTTTTAAAAAAATACTTTTTTCATGAAGAAAGGTATTACTTTTCGTACAAATGTATTCACTTTGCTCTTTGGGGGCTCCGCCCCCAAACCCCAGTGGTTTTCAATGCAAGTGGAAGTAAACTTATGTAATTCCAGAGCCGTTTTTTGCTAGGTCTTACCGTTTAGCCACTAGAGACCTCCAAATAAAGGTCCGCACCGACTTTAAAGTTGCTCCGACATTTTGAAGTTTTTCAGGGATTATAATTTTTTGTTTAACTTTTTGGAATTTTCCCGTCGGTTCCAATCTAGAAGCTAGAAGTTTGCCAAATTTCAAGTTTCTATCTCATCTGGAAGTGGGTAAATATTAATATCAGTGTGTGAGTCAGCCGTGTGGCTTTATAGTAGTATAATTCAACCGTCAAATGACAACTTTAGTTGACAAGCCAAATCGCGCCACCTCCTGCTTTGAAATGTTAAAAAAAAAAACACTTAAGAGCGTGCATCGCTTGCCCATCAACTTTGTGATACAGTCGGCTAGAAATCGTTAATTTACACTATTACACCTGGATCATTTATTATTAAACATTAATGGAGATAAAGAGTTAATAGAGGTTCTAATACAGAACATTGCTGAAATACTAAATTATATTTGGATAAAACTGTGTTGAAAAGGCTGTTTTTGACCAATTTAGAATGACTTCACAGCTAAGAACGGTGCACAAATCTTCATTCTGTCATAACAGGGACATACTGTAGTTATTAACAAGAAACTTTGTCGCTTTGTCCCCCATCGTCACCGCGGGAAATGTCGAGTAATCATTCAAATACGAATGTACTGCACACATTTCTGGCATATTGTAGGTCTTTTCTTTTCCCTTTGACTCCCATAATACCTCGCGCGCACACAGCCAAACGCAGATGCGAGCCAAGAAATAAGCTGGACCTGCTATCACGAACGCTCTAGCAATAAATCCTAATCCCTAGTAGGAGTAACCTTTGAACATATTATTTTAAAAAATGCCAAACAAAACTACCTAAAGACGGTAATCCATGTAAAGGCCCCTGATATCTTCATAACCTTTATTTATTTCTCAAAGAGGATCTTTTTAACATGGGATTGTGGGGGAAGCGAGAATAGTTAAATGTTTTTTGTAGTTTTTTTAATTAAAACATTTTTTGAATAAAAAATAAATAAAATATTTATGCAGTATAAACCTAGAGTTTAATTTTCTACACATGGTGACATCAACAGTTATTGAATACTTTGTCAAAGATATCCTGGAATTTAATAACAATTTTTATCTTAATTTAAAAAGTTTTTTCATATAATGCCGCTATGCTCAAGACAGATATTCAACAACTGTTGATATCAACACGCGAAGAAAATTAAACTCTGTTTGTACTGAAGCAATATTTGATTTAGTTTGTCCAAAAAAAGTTTTGGTACAAATCTACAAACATATTCCCCCTATCCTGTGTTGGGGGTCCGGGGTTCAACCCTCGGTCCCGGCACAGATTTATCTGATTACCAAACCCTTCCTTCACCTCTGACAAGACATCTTGTGTTGTGAATGTGGGGAATGCCCAGGCCTCCACCGTGGTTCGGATCCCACGTTAAACTGTAGGTCCTCCATTTCATCTCACAATCACCCAGCGTAAGTGCGTATAACCCGAACGGGTAGTAAGACGTGGTGCTAATAATAATAATAATAATAATAAACTCCCCCTATCTTACGTCCCTTACATTCCCGCCTTAAATGCGGTCGATGCTCAACCCTATTGTTTCTGTGAATGTTAAAGTCACGAACACATGTCTGTTAACGTGATTATCTTTTATCCAAGACGCCGGGATGTCTTTCTCTACCTCCTCTCTCCTCTTCCCCTAAAAAAAAAAAAAAAAGTTGCTCTTTCTGAAGATGCTCAACACCCCACTAACCCTGTCGTAGATTCACCAATGTGGAAGAAACACCCCACTAACCCTGTCGTAGATTCACCAATGTGGAAGAAAGGAAGCCACAGTTTTACTAATCGTAAAGTTTTCTGTCGCGCTTGGAATACAACTCGGGGCCTTTATATTTGTAGAAATGCGCGCCGCCGGCTGATCTAAAGTGTCAGACTTCGAAGAAAAGATCACCATATCCATTACAGGTGAATGCCGGTGCGTTTATTAAGTAGTTAGCCCTCCTCATAGATGACAGTTAGATTTTTTTTATTTAATCGTATGGCATTACTGACCGTGAGGGACATGGCATCCAATCCAGTCACCTGCGTGTGGACTATTTATGGTTATGGTAGCACAGAGAATACAGGGTACATTTATGGAGGTTATCTACACCCGCAATGATATAATGTGATGATAATGAACGTAAGCCTAATTTACCAACCCCTGGTGACCATTGGGATGATTCCTCTTAAGGCGATTGACCCTTTTCTTTTGGCGTGGAAACGCAGAGCCGTGGGAACAAACGGCTATCTTCAAGAATTGTTATTGTTTTGCAATTTTATTTTCGGAAACGGTTTGTTCAAGAATAGAAGCATGTTGATTAAGTGATACTTTTTTTTGTATATACACACCTCCTTTATAGTTTTAACAGTGATCAAATATCAATAATTTGACATTTTTCCATAGAAAATTGTCGGCTGCATAACAAAAAATAAGAAAATGTAACACCTAATAAACATTTATACATTATCTTAGAAGGGGTGTTGAGAATATTAACATGAACATTTCACTTGTTCTCGAGAAAAATGATGTTTCCAAACGCATGATTTTTCCACAAGACCTGTCCGGTAGCTAGCGCCATCTACTGTTTCCGTGATCCATCTGTTCTTGTTGGCGCGGAAGGATACTTTGGTCGGTTGTGAAGCCACGCCACGCCTTTCACCCTCCCGCCCACCATCCCACAAAATAGGTTTTAGACTTGCACTCGACAGAGCCAAGGGCCTTAGGAAAAAAAAAATACAAAACATATTAGTAGGGAATTTATCATTTAATTATTAAATAGACGGTGACCTGGTGGTCTAGTGTTAAGGTGTCAGACTTCTATTCTGGCGGCCGGGGTTCAATCCTCGGTCCCGGCAAAGATTTATTTGATTACCAAACCCTTCCTTCACCTCTGACAAGACATCTTGTGNCGGATTCCACGTTAAACTGTAGGTCCTCCATTTCATCTCACAATCACCCTACCATTACACATTAGCGTAAGTGCGTACAGCCCGAACGGGTAGTAAGACGCGGTGCTAATAATAATAATAATAATTTATTAAATAATAAATTCCCTACTTATAATTTTTAAATTTTTCATTATTTAATAAATAAATAATAGTCAGTAGGGAATCGAACCTGAGACGTTTGTGTTCGTAACTAGTTTCATTGACCACAACACCACGAAGCCGGGTATTGTATAAAATCATTAATGGCCAGCTAAAACTTAATCTACGTTCCATGCCATCCATGCCTTTGGGTCTGACCGCAAATGGATATAGTGAGTGGGCCGTGCGTATTGATTGACAGTTTCCATGAACTGGTGATGTATTTTATATATTTTCTTGATAAAACTAATGTCCACATGACCGTATAATGGAAGTATGGTATGTAGAACCTTGTGATTACTTATTCTATGTAATTAGGCCCACTGATCATTGCCGCGCTTAATAAAGTACGTCACCTATCCCTATCTTGAGATAAGTTGTAATGAGGTGGACTGGATATAATTATCTCTTTCAGGTCCATTCTAATGTTATCCTTCCATCTGCGTCTAGGTCCCATTGGGTCTACCATTCAGTAACCTGAACCAGGTTCTAGATTCTCCCATTCGCGCTGCATGCTATATTGATATTTTGAATTTTATTGCTTCGTGATTGAGCACCAATTATAATGATATTGAATTGTAAATGATGATGTCGCGGGTGTAGACCTTTGTATTCCTTACGGTGAGCAAGTAAGTATAATGTTATCGGGTGTTATGATGATGACGACGCGTGCTTGCCTTACTACGCACTTGTACACAGTTATGTGATCTGAGTATATGTCACTATTATTATGAAATGAGTAAGACTTTTAATATTGCACACGATTTATTTAGATGATTACACTTTCGGTACTGTAAATTTGATATTAGAGGGACACAGTTTTTGTGTGATAATACTATTTTCCTATGTCAAGATAACTATTTTCTGTATTCAAAGTATGGTGTACTGTGTGAATTGATAAGAACAAGCTGCTTATATATAGCCTACTCCTTGCTTCTTGGACCCCTTGTCACCAGTTTTAAAACTAATAGGAGAACTCCTGGCAACCTGATGTTGTGAAGGCTGGCTTCCTATTGGATAAAGGGAGCCAGCATCCCACATGATTTTCAAAATACAACGGAGTTTGTCTTTACAAAGAAAGAAAATTTTAAAACTTGGTGTATTGAAATTACTTCTGAAAATGCGTGATTCTCCATGGATGAACTATTAAAAGAATACTTTAGATAGAGTTTTTTTTAAAAGAAAAATGCACTTCATCAATGATTTTTTGAATATATGAGATGGATCCAAAACATTGTCATTATAATGTACTGCATACCGTAATCCACGAGACTTTATTATCAGAACGCTGTCTTGTGATGAGTACAGAGTATGTAAATAATCATTATGTAACCTCCTCCACTTCCCAGTAGCCTCACGTGGCCCTTTTTGGACCAAATATTTTCCTAAGCATCCTGTTTCCTTCATTAAGGTAAGACATCACATTTCACACCCACAGAGAACAACCGGTAAAGTTATTGTTTTTTATATTCTGAGTTTTACATTCCTTGACAGCAGTCAAGATGTCAACAACTCACTGACCGAGCAATAGCACGCATTTCCCTACTGTTTAATTTTCCTAATTCCCTCTCTAATATCGTCATTACAAGTTAAAATTGTTCTTAAATATTTAAATTTATGTTTTTCACAGTAATCTCCAAATTATCATTCTCAATCAGTGTTCTTTGTATTTCCAACGTTTATTTCTAAACCTATTTATAGACTATCCTCTAATAAAATAAATACATTTCTTGCCATTGTCCAAAAAAGTTTGTACCTTTAATAAATCACAGACATATTTTGGAAAAAAATCAAACGCTTGAACAATTGATTGTATATAAATTGTTAAACGTGAAGGATCGAAATTATATTAAATTTAATATTCGTAAATTGAAAAATGACATCCGGATACCAGAATCGAACCTGTGACCTTAGGTGCTAAACCAAAAGTATCAGGTACCGTATCCAGGTATTTGATTAAATTAAGCAATAATAATATTTTGTTATTAGTAGTAGTAGTAGTAGTAGTAGTAGTAGTAGTAGTAGTAGTAGTAGTAGTAGTAGTAGTAGTAGTAGTAGTACCTGCCTCGGTGGCAGCATCGTTTAAGGCGATACTCTTGCAGTAAACTAGACTTCAGGTGATGCGGAGACCGAGGTTCGAATCTAAGCCAGATCTATTTAGGATGGTTTTCCAAAATAGTTTTCCACTCTTCATGCAAATGCGGGCACACTCCCTATAAATATAATCTTCCTAATCCCTAAAATCATTAGCGTGGTTAGTACATAAGTGTATAACCCGAACGTGTGGTAAGACACGGTGCAAAAAAAAGGGGCTTACAACTCTCTCTCGCTTTACTCAAATGCACTTACATTTTTTCTAAAATTATACCTTTCTTATACTTATTCTGTTAACGTAATTACATTTTGTAACTGTCAAATACTTTTTATTTTAGCACCGCATCTTACTACCCATTCAAATTACACAATTATGTACTAATTACGCTAATGGTTTTAGAGAGTAGGATAGTTATATTCAGAAGAAGTGTACACTCATTTGCTTGGAGGGAGTGTGGGAAACCTATTGTGAAAAAACCAGCCTCTGTACACTCGACCGAGATTTGGACCTCGATCTCCCCGTCATCGTCAGTCTAGTCTACTGCGAGAGTAGCGCCTTAGACCATGCGGCCACCTGAGCAGGTGTCGAATACTGTTATTGCTATTAGAAAGCTACCAATGGTGTGGGAAGACTCGATCTAAACACCGGACTTGACACATATATACATAAAATAGAACTGACTGGTGTTTTTTTTAATAATTTTTTTAATGATTCCTGTGACAATGGCAACACGCGCACGAACACATGACGTCATAAATATATGTATGTATGTATGTATCCATACACGGTCAGTCAAAGTGAAGGAGAACTCGGAGAGTGCCGATGTATCAGTCATTGAGAGCGCTTTTAATCGGTTTGGCTTTACGAGTTCATTGATGATAATGAATATGTTCAAATTTAAAATTATATTTGATATAAAATTGATTGTAATTTAAATCAAACTTTTAATGATTCAGTACATAACTTCCATAGTTTGAAATATTTGTGTAACCTGTTGAAATTTTGACCAAAAACAAACAACACATTCTTTAACATGTAAACAAATCAGTGATGAAACGAAAGCCTCAAATTTGGAAGTATTTTTTTAAAAGACCGCGTGTTTTTTTTTGTTTTTTTTGGTGGGTCGCGTCTCTCTACATATCAGAGCTTCCCTCGTTGATACTAATGGGCTAGAGATTGGTACGATATTAGCTATAGTTAATATTCCCGCATTTGCGTGGTAGGAGGGTTGAGAAAAAAAAATTACACCTCAGTATATTTGGATGGGATTCGAACCATGTACTTCTAATCACAGGCAGGCCATACGAGAGACTGGCGCCTTTGTCCACGCATTCGCCGCTTCGGGTGAGTTCATTTATTGTTAAATGTAATGTTGTCACTATTGACAATTGCTATTTAAATTTTTAATCATTAATAAATTGACTAATGATTTATTTGTTGAAATAATCTGTTTATCTGAAGTATTATTCTTCTCTATAGATTAAATAAGCAAATTATGCATTTAACATATTTTTGATAACGTTCTCGTAAGAGTTAAAACATTGCGTAGTTAACATTTTTGTAAGATATTCATCCGCCCACCCGCTTCTAGGGCGTCACTCTGACAATATACTAAAATATCGGGGTTCGAGTCCAGGTAGGGTGTAATAGGGGTGGTTATTCCTAAATGGTTATCCACTCTCTCTCTCTACGCAAATGCGGCTTCGTTTCCTCTAAATTAAACCTTCGATTATAACTTAATTTTATTAATTAATAAATATTCGTACGACCCAAACGGGAAGTAAGACGCAGTGACCAAAAAAAATAGTGATCTATATTAATTTTGGGAAGTTTGTTTTTAAAATAAAACAGTCCCGGTTTTAAGCAGTACATAATGAGTATTATTAAAATGTGTTATTTTTATTCTTAATAGTAAACTCGAAATTTCAAAAAATAAATACGCCAAGGTACTTAAAACATTTAAAATATGTTTTATTGTAAAACTACTCTGAATTAACGTAAACTTTAAAAAGCCTTTTAGAAAACAAACTTTTTTTTTTTTTGTAGAGATGGGTGACCTGGTGATCTAGGGGTAAGG
>CABEEJ010011100.1:0-10519 GCA_901482245.1 Timema douglasi | reverse complement strand
TTTTTTTTTTTTTGCTCTACATCCTCATTACATGACCATACCATTTCTTCCTCTACTATCTCATGATGTACTCCCTGTACCCCCAGATAACTTCATTCCTAATCTTATTTCTCCTCGGGAAAGCTAACATGCTCCTCACAAATTCATTCCCGTGGCCTCCATTTTCCCGATCTCTCTTACATCCCATGTCCGTGTTTCTGCTGCATATCCACCTTGGGTCACAAAGTACGTCCTATACTGTACTTCCTTACTATGGATTCACGTGTTCACCGAAAAACAAACAGAAACATGTGACAAGCACAGAGCCAATTATAAGATTTTGTCTATTCAGCGCGAGCTGTTCTGCTCAAGTCCAACTTAACTTTACTTCGTCTGCCTTACCCAAGATTTTCGGCACAGAAGAACCAACCATTTTAAATCAATGTGCATGCGCTGTACAGTTAGAGGCAAGCAGACAGCTTCGTTGGACTTTGTGAGGAGATTTGAAATAACCCGTTAATGTAAGGTGTGTGTAACGATAATTTGTATCTACTGTGAAATAAAATACTTTGATAATAAGCTGTTGGTCAGCGCTCGGCGTGTGAATTTCTACGCTACTCCGGCAGATTCCACTTTATATTCTCGGCAAACGTTTGACTCAAGCTTCACACTTCAAGGGCACTTCTCTTTTCTATAGCAGCACACACCTAAGTTAAATGAAAGCAAAATTATAAAGAATGACTGAGATTAAAGTACATTTCACGTTCCTGTGTACTTTTAACGTGTTTGATGTTGATTATAGGTTCTACAGAATCTGTGGTAAGCTCCATGTTCACCGGCTCGGTACAGAACTACCCGCAACACAACTATCAGCAGAATCAACCCGAGATGAGTCCCAAGACAGACCTGATGTCTATGGCCATCAAGAATAAGATCCACAGTAGGCCCCACGTGTTTGTCACCAAAACCACAATACGCCCCGAGACCTGCGGGCCCTGTAACAGGAGGTACTGCTGTCTCCAGAGGACGCAGATCTGACCTTGAAACGGTCCACTACTAGTTATAGTAAAACTAAAAGTTGAAAAAATGTCGTGACATCCATAGATCATCAAACATCTCACTTTAACTAGAACCCACACATCTTTGTCTTGTCCGGTCTGCCGGCGACACAGCTCCGGGTTTGAATCCCAGCTGACGCGCCTCGGTGGTCACATGGTCGAAGGTATCACTAGCAATAGACTAGACTGCCAATGACTGGGAGATTGGGGTTCGAATCCCGGTCAGATATACTGAGGGTGGTTTTTCTTAACTGGTTTTCCACTCTCCCTTCCCATAATTGCGGGTACACTTTCTCTAAATTCAACCATCCTCATCCTTGACATATTAGTGTAATTTACTAATTAGTACATGCGTATAACTTGGAGGGGTGGTAAGATGCGGGGCTAACAAAAAATCCTAGTAGGTTTTTCTTAAATGGTTTCTTGTTCTCCCACCACAGAACAAGATGTCATATTTTAGTACACAACTGCTCATATAGTATGATATGGTTGCACAGAGGCTGTAGTCTAAAATCTCTCATGTTTGCTTATCATGCTATTTAGTTGGGGTGTCTCGTTTCAGGATCAAGTTTGGTAAGGTGGCCTTGAGGTGTCAGGACTGTCGCACCTCGTGCCACAACGAGTGCAAGGACAAGGTTCCTCTGCCGTGCGTACCCCTCGGTAACACGCCAAACAAGAAGGGAGGAATGGTAAGCACGTCACTATTGTTTGTATCTCGCACACTCCTCATCGGTCACTCGCTGCCTCTCCTCCACACTCCTCATTGGTCACCGCTGCCTCTCCTCCCACTCCTCTCTGTACTCCCTTCAGACATCCGTCCCTAGGCCTACCGAGTGTTGTCGGGGAAATGTTGAGTGGTGCATGGTGGAGTATTACAAGTCTTAACTTATTTATTTCAGGGTGTTATTGGGGACTATGCCCCCACAATGTCGCCAATGATACCGTCTATTCTGGTCCACTGTATACAAGAAGTGGAGCTGCGCGGCCTCAAAGAAGTTGGGATCTACAGAATCTCGACCTCGGATAGGGAAGTGAAGGCTCTGAAGGTAATTTTGATTCACGCTATATATATATATAAATATATATATATATATATTACATCTATTACTGTTTCCAGCCCGTGGCCCGGGTCAGTTTTTATTCAAGCAACTGGCGTGTTAGGCCTGTCGTAGCTTCATATGTCCTATAATCCAACTTAAGACTAGGACAGGCACAACATACATTTCACCGATGAAATTTTTTTCGCCATACCGAGAATCGAACCCGGGACCCTTAGCTCAGGAGACATACACGCTACCGACTTAACTAAGGTGTCGGATACTCGTGCACTAGTACTATAGTCATACGAGTCCTCTCCAACAGTTGCAATGCTTCTCGGGTGGGAAATCGCTTGCCGATATACGACCAAATCCAGGTATCCCCTCCTTTTGGTCCATTCAGGCCTACTCACACCAGTCGGTCATTTCTATGTGAACAAAAATAATAACTGATAATTTGATAATTAAATATAGTATAAATTAAACATTCTGTCTATCTAGCCAGACTCAAGAGACACGTTTGAAAAGGTAACAACAGTATCTACCTCTAGTCATGATGCCATACTACAATCCGTGTTTTACTCTCTTCTGCTGAAGAAGGAACTGATGTACCTTGAAAATAACATAATTATGTGTTCCGTTGTGTTTTAATTGTGAACTTTTGAGGCCCTACAGTTTTCGAGTAAGTGTTTAGGTCTTGCCCTTCTATCCTCTTTTTAATGTTCATACTTAAAATAGCAGTTTGGTGCCATTTTTTAAACTTTAGTCCCAAACTATAGCAGACTAGTATGTATGCTTGTATCGTACGATTTATTTCTAATTGTATTTCTTTCAGGATAAATTTCTACGTGGCAAGGGGGTCCCAAACCTGTCGAGCCTGGACATCCATACGATTTGTGGGACCATCAAGGACTTCTTACGTTTCCTTCGTGAGCCCTTGGTGACCTATTTGCTGTGGCCTGACTTTGTTCGGGCATCAGAGATGGCGAGTCAGGAAGATGGGAGGGCTGCCATCTACCAGGCGATAGCGGAACTACCACAACCCAACAGGGACACGCTGGCTTTCGTCATTCTGCACTTACAGAGGTGGGGTATCAGAAACTTGGGGAAAATTATGAACAAAACGGGAAATATAAATAGTTCCCTATTGATAAGGAAATAATTATAGTTACCCGCCTCGGTGGCGTAGTTGGCTAACGCGCTAGTCGTGTTGAGCTCTCCTGCTGAGGACGGGGAGATCGAGGTTCTAATCTCGGTCGGGTGAACTGAGAGGGTTTTTTCCTAAATGGTTTTCCACTCTCCCTCCACGCAAATGCGGGTTCACTTCCTCTAATTCAACCTTCCCAATTCCAAATCCATTAGAGTAATTAGTACCTAAAGCGTATAACCCGAACGGGTAGTAAGACGCGGTGCTAAATATTATTATTATTATTAATTATATTTGGGCTGAAACTTTATTTTATCTTCAAATCTGAATCTTGGAAAAAATTAGGAATATAACGGAAAATAGAAATAACTATAAAGAAAATCTTTTTTCGCTTTATGAGGCAATCGTATTATATTTGGAAGAAGGTACAAGAAAACGAAAAGAGGTCTTCCTTATATTATTTATAATCGCATCCACTGACCATTTTCTGTGTTTGCCCTTTTGGTTATTCTTTTTACAAGTTTCGATCCAAGTGTCCTATCATTCTTTACAAATTTCCTTNGAAAAAATAGTAATGGTGATATATCTTACAATTATTTCACATGATGTTCAAGAAAACCACCCGTAGCTCACTTAAACTTGTCTGCCTGTGTGTCAAATATTCTGAGTCTTTATTCAAGTCTGGAGTTATTTCAGGGTCATGGAAAGTCCTGAAGTGAAGATGCCCATCGACAACATTGCCAAAGTGTTTGGACCAACACTTGTCGGCTACTCGAGCAACGATCCAGAGCCCATCACGATATTGAACGAGACAAAGAAACAGACTGTTGTAAGTACCTTGCGACATTCTAACTATCGTACCCGTCACCGTCTGCGGCCGTGTCAGCTTTGTAAAATAACACCGCCATTGTCCTCTGTCCTTCCGCCATTCCTCTCCTCTCGCTCGCACACTCACTTTTAACCGCTCTTCCCATCTCTTTCCTGCTTCCCCTTGCCTCCTCCTCAAGAGAGAGTTAACGAATATACATTTTACTACGTTATTTCTTGCTATTTTCTAGATATTGAAAATATATCAAACGTGACAGATGAAGCTCCCATTACTGATGTATGAATACATTAAACTTTTTCTGCCAAACAAATAGGTCCATTCGTTAGAAAATTGGGGTATTCGATACCTCCATTTCTGGGCGATACTTGGGTCCTAACATCGCTCCCACGTTAGGCTGGATTGCAGATAACAGGGTTCGAATCTTGTTGGGGTGTATTAATGGTGGGTTTTTTTTCCCCAAATGGTTTTCTACTTTCTTTCCACGCAAATGTGGGCATATTTTATATAAATTCAACCTTACCTAGACCTAACACATAAGTGTAATTAGTATATGACCCAAACGGGTACATCACTATTAATAACCTTTTAACCATTTTATTGTTTTTATTAAAATTTCTATTAAAATGGAGTAATCCATTGTTTGTGTTATTTGTACTTTCTTCCTCTTTGTGTTTGATAAAGGCAACAATGCCGGAATATGAGTTTATTTGTGTTAAAATGTGTGTGTGATATTTCTACTATAGAAGAAAGGAAGAAGATGTCACCTTTGTTGCATTGGATTCTTCCCACATTTTTCCTCTTTCCCTAGGTGGGCTTTCTTCATCAAATTTATTCTTAGTAGTTTATTTTTCCTTTTTTCTTTAGTTTTATCAATTTCCTTTATTATTGTATTCGACTCCTAAAGAGATGTCGGAAACATTCCAGGAAAGATTTATTTTATTCTTCCTCTTGCTCAAGGTGATGCAGTTCCTGCTTCGTATCCCAGAGGACTATTGGATGCGTTTTACCAATTCTGGAGGCATCAACCAAGCCGCATCAGAGCTCCGTCACACGCCCTCGTCGATTACACTCACCCGCAACGGCTCCAACACGAGCACTTACAGGGGCATTTTTAACACCCCTCTAGGATCAAGCAGGTAATAATCACTTATTACTAGGGCTCGTAGGCAACGAATTAGCGACAATTTTCTTATAAACTTAGCAAAGGATCGATAATTTGTAATAAGATCACAAAATTATAGAAAATATCAAATATTGTATTGGCCTATACCCGCCTCGGTGGCGTAGTTGGCTAACGTGCTAGTCGTGTTGAGCTCGACTGCTGAGGACGGGGAGATCGAGGTTCGAATCTTTCCCAATTCCCAATCCATTAGCGTAATTAGTACTTAAAGCGTATAACCCGAACGGGTAGTAAGACGCGGTGCTAAATATTATTAATGTATTGGCCTATAAATAACCTGCCAACGAATATAGGCTGAACTCTGAAAATATTCTCTTATGGTGGTAAATAAGCCCCTGCAAATCCAACATTTTCAAATCGAATCTGATTATTTGCTTATTAACTTGAATTAATTTTCAAATTAAATATCATGCTAACTGCTTCAATATCCAGATGGTCTAAGGTGTCGCTCTCATTGACAGGGAGATCGCGGTTCGAATCTTGGTTCGGTTTACTAAGTTGTTTTCCTAAACGGTTTGCCACTCTCCCTCCATGTAGATGCGGGTACATTTCATCTAGATTCAACCTTCCTACCTCTTAACTCACTATCATAATTTATTAGTTTATGTGTGTACAACCCGAATCAAAAGATTTTAAAGTGGAAAAGTTTAATATCAAATTCAATTTGGATATTCAGCAAAGTTATAATTATTTATTTTCAAAATAAGATGCTAAAAAAATTAGTCATTAAAACTTACTAAACAATGAATAGTTTATTGCTGTTATTTACAAATAAAAAAACCTAGAATTATCAGCTGTGCATGTATCAAAACAAGTGATCTTAGTGCATAGAGTTATATTCTAAAAAAAAACTCCATGATTTGAGCTATATTGATCGAGCGGCTTGCCAACATTTGTAGATAGAGGGTGTCATGGGGTCAGCATAACAAACTACTCGGCAGCCATTCTCAGTTTACTAGACCGGAGCCGCTACTTTTTTTTAGCTCCTCAATTGCTCTCGCGAGGCCGAGTTTGTGAGTTTTCCCCGTTCCAAACCCACTGCTTCACAGAAAATATTGGAATCGCCTGGGATCGATCCCGGGAAATCTTACCATAGACGGTATTCACAAAATAATGAACAGAAATATTCAAACTTCAATTCAGCGCCAAGAATATTTGATACGTTTGTTTCGAATTTTCTTCTATTTGAAAAAAATTACAATGTAAGCCAACGTAATTAATCAGAGTTGTGTGCATTTGTGTTACTTTAACATCCGATATATATCTTTACAGGTTTGTCAAGGGTAAGGAAAAATATTTCGAGACGCCCCCCAACATGAAGTAACGAACGCATCCAGCATCACAACCTTCATATAATTACTAATTAGGAAACAATTCTGTAGGATTGTTTGGTTAATATTTTGTGTGCATTGTTTTGCAACAGATTATACATTCAAATGCTCTCTAGTTTTTTTTTACCACTCAAGAAAATCTCTCTTGAAAATTCGCTTGAGTTAACAATAGTTAAAAGATTTTCTAAACTTTTAATAGGTACTCCTTATTTTGAAATAATCGCATGGTTAATATTTGAGTTTGTAAAATATATTTGGAAGAAAATACAGGTACAATAGATAGAAACAAATAAAAGGGAATGAACACAGTTCAGACTTTACATTGCTGCCACTGGACAAAGAGAATTTGAATTTATCAAATCAATCATTAACGCCCACTTTTTAAAAATAGTTTCACATCTAATGCCCATCTCTTGTGTGTGAGACCTTCATGTTATTCATTTCTTGAAATGTTTCTAAGTGGGGTGGTAACCGATCTATTTCCTCCATTATCACTCTGTCCAGTGTCGGCAGTGTAAAATTTGTTTCTATTTTAATAGTAAAAGCTGTATTGTGCTTGCTCCATTTAGTGATCGTTTTATTCCTCTTTTCTCTATCTTCCATTGTTAGAAGAAATGTTAACCTAATTTGACACCTAAACCTAGTTTTAGTTTTTTTTAGCACATGTCAAATTTTCGACGTATGGTTACAAGTGATTTCTTATTGTAATATCGAGTGTTGATTTCCAGGGTCTCTCTTTGAGCACATGTCAAATTTTCGACGTATGGTCACAAGTTATTTCTTATTGTAATATCGAGTGTTAATTTCCAGGGTCTCTCTTTGAGCACATGTCAAATTTTCGACGTATGATTCACAAGTGATTTCTTATTGTAATATCGAGTGTTAATTTCCAGGGTCTCTCTCTTTGAAAGTTTCTTGCATTTTTAATTGCCTTCGAATTAAATTCCTCCTAAAGGGGGATAGGATCAGTCTACATTATTTTGTAACGTGCATCTTATTGTGGAATATTTTTGTAGGTCTATTTATAACCCGTTTTGTATTATATTGATGTATCTTTTTAGATAATTATTGTACCAAGCATTTATAGTTTTAGTAACGAATGATTGGAGGTGATTAGGTTTGCCTCATGGAAGTCTCTCTATAAAATCTCTCTTAGTAATATAGACTAATGTAGGAAATAATCTAGTTTTAAATTTGTTAATCATAAGAAAATGGTTAAAATTAAGAGGTATGGCAAGCGCACTTAACTTGGGGATACCGGGATGGAAATTGTTCAGCTAGAACAATAAAAACACACAGAAACACATCTTTAAGAACAAGTTTTCCCTATCGCAGACAACAACTTCATCGGTTTAAGATGCTGTTGGCTGTTTAGTCTGAATAATTTCTACTCCAGTATCACATAGGTACATGTTCTAGCTTGCCTTCCTAATTTTAAACCACGATTTAGCCAAGTGTTCTATTCCGAATAACGTAATTATTAAGAGAATAAATCTTTGCTCTCTTTCTACTCTTAACAAGGACGGTATTAGGAATTGTATGAAAACTTTGAGAAACCACAATCAACCGTTTCCAGCCTGTTCCTGGGACAGTTTAGTAAACTGCCTCCATCTTCATCTCTCACTTGCACACTTTCGCACTATTGCTCCCATCTCTTTCTTGGCCTTGTTTGGGTTCCTTTCCTGTCCTCGTTGCGTCGCTGCAAAATGATGCAGTGTGATGTGATAGGGAAGGAAATCGACCAGAAGACTTAATGTCTCCACATTTATATTGTCTCATCACTTTCCACGTCCGAGGGGTGACTGAAACTTGCAGTGTTGCCATATTGATACTATCTTGGGTTTAAAACAGAGGGGAATAGTCTATATTTCGGGGAAGCCATGTTGTTTTCATGCATTTCTAAGTCACTAGGCAAATATTTTAACCATGACAGCCAACACATCTATAATATACTAGTCGTAAAAGCTCTCTGTAATGTAGTTGACATCAAGTGCTATTAAATAAAATCGTATTGTTTTAAATGCCTCGTATAGAAAAGAAGAAAATCATACACCTGCATATTTAAAAACAAGAGATCATATCTCTTTTAAAATTGTATTATATTTGGAAGAAGGTGCAGTAAAGGTGGACAGACACACATTAAAAAGAACGAAGACAATATGGCTTTTACAATGAACAGAAAAACACAGTTCACACTTTACATTGCTTCTGCTGGACAAAGAGGTAATGGCTGCCTCTTCAAGAAAATTGATTGATCTTTGTCCAGTGGCAGCAATGTTAAGCGTGGACTTATCTTTTCTTTTTTGTTGTAAAAGCCATATTGTGTTTGTTACCTTTTTTATATGTTTCTATCCACATTTCCTAAACCTTCTTTCAAATAAAGGGTAAGAGGTTTTCTTTAAATATAATAATTTCCAAACAAATTTTGTACGAGGATAGAACTATCTCGGGGATAATTTAGTTTATTTAGTGCTTAGTTATTATTTTGTGTACAATATGTATGGTGATAGCTATTAATTGGTGCTCTCATGCGCCCTTAGCTCTCTCTATTTAAAATGTCGAGTTGAACTAAAAAGCCACTGTGGTTGAAATACTAATATTCCTTTGTAACCTTAATATGTAATTTTATATTTTTATCAACAATAAATATTTTATACAGTAATTATTTTGTTTTTGCTTGCCTCCATTAACTTTTAACAATAATTATTACTGTATTGGTGTTGATATAGTTAGAGGTTTTACTCCTGATAATGTCCTTTTAAGAACTGTACTCATATTATATGCACAGTCTAGCATTTTTCACTGAAAAAAAAATGGTAACATCCTCGAGAGTTTTTTTTAAGCACGCTGCAACTGTACCGGCCAGCGGGAATTGGCACAATAAATTTATAGCCTAAACTTGGAGGGTGAGGGAGAATTTTCACCCTTCAGTGTCACTGAACTGTTAATTCATTGTCCCTTGGTGCCATCTGTGCCGTGTTCTGATATTAAGAAACTACCCCTGGCAGATCTGCAAGTGAGTGATCCTGTTGAAAATAAGGTTTCCTCGGCGGCGCAAGTAAACAAGGGAACCGGACCTCGGTTCGTTAATCCATATCTTGACCAAACTGAATAGCGGCCATTAAGCTGAGAATCCTGCACCAATTTCAAAACGGCATGACTCCTTATATTAGATCCAAACAATTATAATATCGTAATAAATATATGTTAACTGTTAGATGTATGGTCAGACACCTTTGCTCAGCCGGGAACATGTCTGTCTGTTAAGCCAACTGTCCCAAGTTCGATTCCCGGCATGACCGAAACCTTTATCATTGGTGAAATGTGGGTTCACCCTTACACAGTGATGAATTAAATCCCGGAGACTGGACGTTGTACCTGTCCTAGTCTTAAGTTAGATTGTAAGTCAAATGAAGCTACGACAGACCTAGTAACCCAGTAGTGGAGAATACATGGCTCGAATAAAAAAATGACCCAGGCCAAATACGACGCCAGAGTAAAGGATGTATAGTAAAGTTATATGCATATAAAAATGTACAGCAACTAGGAGCTAGAAAACCCAACGCTAATAGTGTTCCCGGGCTGGGGTATAAAAAATAATTTGTTTATATTGATAATGATTGGTTCTAATAAGATAAACGTGGAAATTTAATATATAAATTGAGGTTATGTGGTATAGAGCACTAGGCTAAATCATGGTTTAAATTAGGGGGGATATCCGGCACACTTACTTAGGTGATACTGGAGTAGAGAAGCCTGTAGCGGCACATGCCGAAACCTATAGTCGTGACTTAAATAACTGTTACACAACCAAGGTGGTCAAATCCCTGAACAAAGCAATATGCAACCCTTCACAACTAAGGATATGGGGGCTGGCCCATCAATATATCATCAAATCCAGACAAGCCCCCAACCTCAACCTTAGATAATTCCTCTCCTTCCTACCAGCACACTTATT
>CABEEJ010011099.1:0-12007 GCA_901482245.1 Timema douglasi | reverse complement strand
ACATTTTTTTTTATTTGTAGCCTAAATTACATTTTTCTTCAACAATCCATTTTTTTAAATCTAAATTGTTCATGTTTTTTAGTTTTTAAGTTTACCCAGAGGTCCCGAGTTTGAGAGTCATCGTGCCACTGAGTTGATAGCCGAGGTAAATGTTTTTTTTCTTTCTTATGACTATTATTTTTCCCCTAGATACTAGGGGTGGCGCCCAACAAAAAACACAAAGTATATAGGTAAAAAGAATACTTATTTTTCTCTTACACTGTCTGATTGAATGAACTGAGAAAAAAAATATTTATTTTTCCGGTTAAAGGTTATATTTTTATGACTTTATTTCATTACAGTGGCCTGAGACACTGCTATTTCTCTGGTGGGTTGAGCATAAAACACTGATATATCTTTGGTGGATATAGCTTAAAACAAAGTAATGTTTCTGGTGAGTAGAGCCAAATACACTACTGTTTCCCTGGTGGCACTAGCCTAAGACATTGAAATTTATCTCTTAGCTATAGGGTGACCTGGTGGTCTAGGGGTAAGGTGTCAGACTTCTATACTGGCGGCCGGGGTTCAATCCTCGGTCCCGGCATAGATTTATCTGATTACCAAACCCTTCCTTCACCTCTGACAAGACATTTTGTTAATGTGAGGAATGCCAGGCCACCACCGTGGTTCGGATTCCACGTTAAACTGTAGGTCCTCCATTTCATCTCACTATCATCCTACCATTACACATTAGCGTAAGTGCGTATAACCCGAACGGGTAGTAAGACGCGGTGCTAATAATAATAATAATGTTAGCTATAGCCTAAGACAGTGGTATGCCCCAGGTGAATAGAGACTAAGACACTGCTATATTTCTGTTGAGTAGAGACTAAGACATTGCTATATATCTGTCTGATTACACTAGGACATCTTATAGTCTACACCATAGTTTAATCAACCAAGGTAGTAGTCTCACCTTGACTGATTACACTATGACCCTATCTTATAAGCTACACCATAGTGGAACCAAGCTAGGTATCAGTCTTACCTTGACTGATTACACTATGACTCGATCTTATAAGCTACCCCAAAGTGGAATCAGGCAATTTAGCATTCTCACCTTGATTAATTGCTATGGGTGTGTTCTAGAGAGTACAGCTACAATTTTGAGTGCGCCACGACAAGTTCATTTTGACCTTAACTTAACCCATCCCTCCCTTTTTACATCCGAAAAGCTCCAGTCCAGTTGCCTTAAACTACTTGAACATGAAATAATCTTCAGCCGATTGTGTGAGAAAACCACACTGTAATTAATAGTCTAAGTTTAATTCTTCTACACTCGCAAATATAACAAGTGCAGTAATTCCCAATAATATTTGGGTATGACCAAAGTAACATTGATCTTTAATGTGATAAGGGAATGAAATGGTTTAATACAATAATACCACTTTTTTTTATTTCCAGAAAGGAGGAGACAAAATTATTTGAGTAATGTTGATTTCACAGAATGAATGTTGACCAAAACACTACGAGTGGTCGGGAACCTTGGCTCAAGTCTAGATTAACCCTAGGTTTAGTGCGGAGAGATGACAAAAAAATGTTCATCAGTGATCAATCTATGAAGGGGGATGGGGTGGAACTTATTATTTTAAAAGTACAAACATATATTTGTTAAAAAACACATATTTCTTAGTGGCTTTTGTCACCAAAATGAAATTAACTTGAGTTAAAAATAGCCGAGATCAGTAGACGTGTAACAGACGTCAGGATCATATACTCTGGTTTGCCACTGATGGGGAGGTCAGGGTTACTGGTTTTATGCTCTTTCATGCCAATGTGGATACATTTCTTCTAAATTATACCTTCCTCACCCTTACCCCAATAATAGTAAAATTAAATGTGTAGTCTGAATAGTTAGTAAGATTTGGAGTGAAAACAGAAAGTTAAAAATAACAGGAATGTGTCAGTGAAATTGCAAAATGGCCAGGCATATGGAATGTCTGATCAGTATTTTAGTTACTAACCCAGTTCTTGCTGCACTGCAGTAGAAAACAGTTTGATCCCAGGTGGGAGCAATATCGATTCTAGTCAGATAAGATAAATGAGTTTATTCACGAGTCAAACAACTCAGCCCAATCAGTATCAACCCAAGGGTTCTGTGTTTGTGATTCCTGGTTTGGCTACTATTATTGGTAAAACTGGGTATTTTTCTTATAGCATTGACACCCGAGGGACTGGTTGTCATGTATGATCTAGAATCAAGTTAGTACTAATATAATCTGTCAGTTCAGAAAGTGAATGAAAAAACCCTGAATAAAAAAAAAAAACGAGTTTGTGTAAATTTAGTCTACCTATAAATTCATGGCAAATTCTCGAGTCAAGATCAAAATTGAAAAATGTCCACCCAACGACCAATCCGATTAATTTGGCAAATTCATTTTCTTCAACATCCATACATAAGATTGGGTAAATACATTTAATTAGGTTAAAAATGGTTCCTATGGAATAGTTTCAATAATTTGAATGAGTGTAAAAATATTTATTGGTTAACATTATATACAAACAATATGAGGATATTTTCAAAAATACAACTGTTCTATTCATGTTTGTTAAATATTTTGTAGTACACAGCTGTGTAGTTTTTTTTAAAGGACATAAAATTATTAATTAAAACTTAAAAACATTTTACATTCAAATTGTATTTAAATAAATAAAATTGTTCTCTTGCATTTTTAATTGTATTTGTTCACTCTGAAAGATAGTGGTCTTACCCTGACATATTACACTACGTGTCTATCTTATAAGCTTCACCATAGTGGAATAAAGCAAGCTAATTTTTCTACTGTACAGGGTAATGAAGGGCATAGAAAAGTTTTACAACTATATCCTGTGATTTAAGTGTCCACACTCCTTTCAACAATATATCAAATGGCAAGTTTAAAGCAGAAAGGTTTATAAAAACACAACTTGTATTCAAACATACCAGCGGACTTGTTTACCAATTGACTCATTAGAAATATCACTAAACTGCAGTATAAAGCACTCAAGCTATAACTTTTTACATTGGGGTATTGAAACCTCGTGGAAGTGCCACAACTAAGAAATAAATAAGCATTTGAGTTTCTATATTACAGCACTAGGGCATTGATAAAGTATTATAATATTTGGTCATAGACTCCCAAAAAATCGAAAAGAGATATTTCTTACATAATTAAAAACGCTCATGTCATTAGTTTTAATGATTACACAATGCACAGAAAAATTATATTGTAAAATTCCCTGACTTTTTTAAGTTTTTGGGAGCCAATTTCCAACTTTTCCAGTCGCTATGTATTACAAACATTATTTTTTTAAGATCCAATTTAATGCAATATTATTTTAGACACAAACATTCTTAAGTTATGTCACTCCATGAAGGGGTTAAAGGATTTCACCCTAAAGCAATGAGCTTTGGGTAATTTTATCTAAGTGAGATTTCAGAGATCATATTGGGCATTTAAAAGATCACCATATCAGTTTAAAATAATTTCGAGAGACATTCTTTTTTAATTTCTTCTTTCTATTGCGTAATAAAATTTTTGCACATAGCCTTGACTCAATTTCGACTAAAGGTGTACATTGGAGGGGTGGACATACAAGAAAATAACATATTGAGTGATAACTTAGATGTGAATGCTCAACTGGTACAACTGTACTAAAAAGAGATTTGTGATGAGTGTTAACTGGAAGAAAAATCATATTTTGACATTTGTAAATTAAAGTTTCATATTATTTTAGCAAATATGTGAACATTCCAGTGACTTGATCAAATTCCCTGACTTTTCCCTGTTTTCCATGTTGCTGGACATCCTGGAAATTTTAATATCCAGGGCTCGGATTTTGATGACCTAAATATAATCAAAAAATGGCCTAAAAATATGAACAAAGAGTTGTTATAAATGCACACAACTAAATCAAACACGCAATTTACCAATGTAAAATGCAATGAAAAAGCCTTTAGCAGCTAAACTCTTTCATTCTGCTGAATATAGCATTGGTTTACAAAAACCTGCTTGAGAAGTAATAACTACCTCCTCTCAAAGCGGATACCAAGTTCATTGACTACATTATATTCTAATTCTGACAACTCTATGATTAAAAAAATTATGCGTTTATAAAACATCGATTGTATTAAAAAATATACTTAACCAACATGAATGTCTTAAAATGGCTAAAAATAACCTTTAAAATATACATGTCTACAACCAGAGGATCATGAACAGAGTTTATGTACTTATGAGCATTGTATGTGATAAAACAATAAAAAGATTACATGTCATCAAACTCCAGGTCCTGTTGATAACTAAATAATGAATAACAGATACAGCAATACCTCGAGCTTCAACTATAGCTCCATTTCCAAATTTTGTTACTGGCTTCGCTCTATTGTTGCATTTTGTTACCAATACGTTTCAACCTGTTTCTTTCTTAGTCAGTCTTTGAATAAAAGTTGTTAGGTGGGAATTTTTTTTAAATTGTCTCCATTAAATTTCTTTTATTTGCTATTTATTTAATTTATTCTTATATTTATTTATTTTTATTTAGGTGTTGAATTCATTTGCAAGTGCTATATAGTTGGTTATATGTGTTTTTTGGCGACCCTTATACATTTGCAAAATAAATAAAGGCAATTCTTTGACAGTCAACATTGATAGCATTTTACTATATTAATATTGTTATTTTATATGTATTGACAATATCTATCAAAAGTTACAGTTATAGATCACAAGACTTTATGTATGAATACATGAAAGTAGATCTAATGTTTATAGCTGTTAGATAAGGTTTTTCCAAAGAAAAATGAGTTATGTGTAAATGCAAATGGAAATAAAATAATGTATAATCAAGACGAGTTATCCCCATAGCCAACAATTTGTTACAAAATGAAGCGTTTTCAATCTAATATAATAGTAGTCACATGTTTTTCACAAGAGAAATTGTGACATTCTCAATCTGAGTGTCAAATTTTACACTAGCCTTTTAAAATACAATCAAAATTTTGAATGTAAAACTTCCATAGATAAGCGGATATCCGTGAAAAATGTACCAGTATACAAAACTCTTAATATTTTGGTTTAACAAAAGCTTCTTTTCAAATAAGTAAACTAAGCAAAAATGACACTAAGCAGCCGTGTTATTAAAAGGAGGATAGAAGGGCAAGGCCTACACACTTACCAGAAACTTGTAGGGCCTCAAAGTTAACAACCAAACCACAACATAACGCAAATATATAATTTCCAAGGTATATCAGTCCCCTTCTTAAGCAGAAATGAAGAATAACAATTATGTGTTTTAATCGTGAACTTTAAGACCTACAGTTTTCTGGTGTATAGGCCTTGCCCTTCCATCTTCTTTTCAATGTTTAATTATTTCCAATTATGTTATTTAAAAAAAAAACAGTTTATAGTAAATTAATATTACTAATTATATTATATGAACTTGAAAAATTCAATTTATGATATTAATAAAAAAAAATATGTGTGGGGCAATTTTCTTGTGTAAAGCCAATAATTTTGAAAACTTAGTAAGCTAAGCTCTGATTTTTATAGGAGGCACACTTTCGACCACCAACATCAATTGAAAGTCAGTAAAATTTGCCCTTGTATAAATGTTTTATTTATTAATTAAAAAAGTTATCAAAAGTTTACAGTAATACTTCCTTATAGATTACTGTACATACTTTGTTTATTCTTGTAACATAATTAAACAAATTAAGAATAGAGATACAAAAATTATGATGTACATTTTTTCCGTTACTGTAGCAACATTAGTTTCCAGTTTTCAAATAACGTGCTTCCTATGAAAATCAGACCTACTCTCCTTTAAGGTTTGCTTCAATATTATTTCCATTATATTGATTTATAGTTTTTTTTTAAATGCCATGTATGTATATTTCTAAGTCATTAGCGACTTTTCATATTTACAAATTATTCACAAGTAATATTTCCTATAAAATTTAATTACAATTCTCATTGTAAACACTCCTATTGATATTAGTGTATGTTTAAAGATAATTACATTAAAATAAAAATATATTAACATCAAATTATAAAATACTAATAAAATTACTATACAAGTTTACAAGACATTTGTGTTATATTCTGTTGAAGTGTGTAAATATTGTAATGTTAAAAACTACTTTACATAAAAGTTCTCCAGACATAGAGTGGATTTGAGCCCAATATCTTACTTAACATACCTCCTGTGAGCTATCCAGGGACTTCCTAAGATCACAGACACAAACCATGGTTATTAAAGCACAGAATAACTAATCAATGAATGTACTGTATTACAACAAACCACAGTTAACATCTAATATCAGAAGCCAACTGGATGAACTGTATAACATTATCTTACAATTCTTACTCTCACAGTTCTAATAACTAATATGACTAAATATTTCTAAAATAACATTTTATGAATGTATATTTTTTTAAATAACTAATTATTGTAATTATGGTCTGGTCTAATACAGAAATAAGATCTAAATAAGGCCTAATTGGTAGTTATCTAAAATAGAAATTAGACCAATATTAGGCTTATTAGAATATAGGATTTTCAACTTCCAATCAAATATATTATAATAGATCAAATATTTAAAAAATAAAACCCGATGAAAGTATTAAAGCCATATGAACTGCATTCAAACAATGACTAAATGAATGAAAAAATGAAAATGTTTCTACGGTCAAGTCAATTAGTTAAAATGAAATGAAAATATGGATCACATGAATTACCTAAAATACTATCCCAAAATTGTTTATAATATTTTAATAACGTATCCAGACCAGGTAATTTAAAATGCATTTTTTTGTTGTTGCAAAAGTGTGACTTTTGGATTCAAATTTCGAATCGGATTTTTATAGAATTCATGATTTATCTTTTTGGGTTGGAGATTTAAAATTCAATCCAAATCTTTGAAATATTAAGACTCAAAATTTCAAAATCAAGTATGAATCTTAGTTAGATTCGGATTCATAGTCTCAAAGCTTCACAAAAACTTAATGGGAATAATATTATTAGGCCATGATATCCAGTCATACCACAAGAGGAAAATAAGACTTAAAATTCGAAAACCACTGGGTCGGTACCACATGGACCACAAGGACGGAACGGAAAGTACAACTAATTCGTAGCATTATGTGTTACCAATATGCGCCCACTACGTTGGTACACTGGCAACGAAATCTCCACAGTTTTGCCATTTGACAAAGTCCAGGCGAGAGAATTAAAATGAAGTGCAGCCCGGAATTTTTGGCATCATCTTCAACCAGATCAGGAAATAATGTGTGGTATTCACCAAATATAAGTATTTTCCTGTTGATGTTGTGAACCCAGAATTGTCGTTTCCTACATTTTCCTTTCACTTCTTTAATTAAAAGGCAACTAATAGTTACAAATTCTTTATTGCTTTCTATATTTAAATAATACGGTGGGATTTAACTCACAATAGCACAATTACAAACATGAAACAAATCCAACCATGACAGAAATGCAAACAATATTTCCTTAAGCTTGCAAAAGAGACGATCACCTTGCTCGAGAGCAGCTGAGTAAACCGAGTCTCCGCCCGTATCGACCCAGCCCCCCTCCCGCCCAAATGTGTGGTTCGTGCGGTACTGACCCAGTGGGCGCTTACCTTAAGAGTCCTAGCGTATCATATTTTTAATCTATAAACACTTCAAGAGGAAGTTTATCTTGAGATAAGTTAAAGAGTAATTTTCGAGATTCATAAATGGCTAATATATTTGTTTGTGTGATTGATATTTATTCACAAGTATTTAGATCCAAACTGTCAAGATAAGCACAATATGAAAATTTGCTGATTTTCAAAAATTCTAAGTTTTAGTTGCATATTATGTGCCTAGTTTTTAAAAGTATCATAAAAGCAGTTACTAGGAATATATCCTTTGCTTATCTTGCACATCTGTAGATTAAAATAAATTACTTTTATAGTATAGTAGTATACTACAGACATCATCGTCATCAACTGTTTCCAGTCTCTGGCCGGGTCAGTCTATTAAAATGCTTCCATCTTCCTTTGTTCTTTCACAACTCTTCTCCTCTCAGTCACAAACTTTTTATCTGCTCCTCTCATCTCTTTGTCTCCCTTCCGGTCTTTTTCGCTTTATCTCCATCATTCTCCTTGAAATCCTTCCCTTTTCAATTCACATTACATGTCCATACCATCAAATACTACAGTAATTATTCTATAGTAATTTATACAACAGGTTAGGGATGTGCAAAGTCCACTTTTTTGGTTCGAAGAGAAGTCGAGCCGAATCAAAGTTAGTCTTTTTCTAAATATTACATTTATTTTTTCTGAACACTAATATTTGTAGCTTATTGCCAACATATGAATGTTTTATTCAATTTACGTTTGTATTAAAATTACGTTTTATGCGTACAGCCTAAGCGAGTAGTTAAAAAACATGCATTAACTTTAATTCCAGTGCATTTGACCTATATAATGTTTCATTAACTTTTCACACACAAGATAGAATTAACAAAACACACGAGTTAATGGACTTTCAAGAACAAGCACAAGAACAATGTTCTAGAAAAATATGAGTTTAAGCTACCTGTAATTCAGTGGTCGCATTTATAGGTTTGAGAAGTTCAGTTTTACAAAATTTTGCTTTTCTGTTTTACAAATCAACAAGGAAACTTTTGATGTTATAAACCATTTAAATCATGCCATGTGAATTACAAAAAATAAATAAATATAGTTCTGACTTGGAAAACCCATCCGCCTATAGCACATCTTGACCCGCCTCAGTGAGGTAGTTGGCTAACGCGCTAGTCGTGTTGAGCTTGACTGCCGAGGACGGGGAGATCGAGGTTCGAATCTCGGTCGGGTGAATTGGGGGTGGTTTTTCCTAAATGGTTTTCCACTCTCCCTCCACGCAAATGCGGGTTCACTTCCTCTAATTCAACCTTCCCAATTCCTAAACTATTAGCGTAATTAGTACTTAAAGCGTTTAACCCGACCGGGTAGTAAGATACGGTGCTAAATAATAATAAAAAATAAATATAGCACATCTTGAATATAATATAACCTTGATGACAATAATTTCCCTCATAAATTAATTATTCATGTAAAATGTATAAAATAACCAATTTTTTGTAAATTTTATTCATGGCAAAATATCTGAGATTTTATCTAAATTAAGAGAAATTTTAGTTTATAAGTACTCATTATTTGCGTACATTTAAAAAAAAATTATTTAAGGAATGTTATGTTCCTCACACATGTGCTCAACTATTTCTCAAGTCTGCCACTAACCTACACATTAACAGGAATTTGAATTAAACATACCGATTCATAGAGTGAACAACCGAAATGACTTCGTGTGTGGATTTTAAAATGTTAAAAATGATTTTTTATATTAAAGAAACCCTTTAAAAGTTTAACTAAACACTAAAAAAAATTTCATTATTTATTTTAATTTACACTTCCAAGAAGAATAAATTCATCTTCAGTTGGTACCCATCAATGTTTTGATCAAGGCAACTAGAAGTTTAATGTTATGGTCATCTTGAAATTCAAAGTGTTAGGGTATTTTTTTTTCCGGTTCCACCAAGAAAATAAAGCAAACTTGTTCTAGAGCTCANCATCTTGAAATTCAAAGTGTTAGGGTATTTTTTTTTCCGGTTCCACCAAGAAAATAAAGCAAACTTGTTCTAGAGCTCAAAACGATATAAATATACTTTATTTCTTGAGGTATTCTCAATTCACTTTTATTCAATGTGAAATATAAGTGTAATATAATCACTAGACTTCAAATAGCAGACGAGGAATGCCAGGCCTCCACCATGGTTCGGATTCCACGTTAAACTGTAGGTCCTTCATTTCATCTCACAATCACCCTACCATTACACATTAGCGTAAGTGCGTATAACCCGAACAGGTAGTAAGACGCGGTGCTAATAATAATAATAATAATAAATAGCAGACAATGCTTTGAATATATGCCAAAGCCAAACATGGGTTTGAATCGAATACAAAGTACAGCAAGATTCGATTAGGCTTCAAATTTTTTGAAGCTTCACACGCCCCTACAATGGGTCTTATTGTCAAACAAATACCCCAGTAATTATTGTATAGTAATTTATACAATGGGTCTTATTTTCAAACACATACTGAAGTAAAGTTTTTTAAAATTCAAATTGGGCATTTGGTAGAATTATTGAGTTTTGACAAGTTCTAGAGTATTTTACAACATTTATTCTTGTTCCTTAGCCCAAACATCCTAAGGACGCAAATGTGCTCACATTTGAACAGTCATCATATGATGTTACCTAATCATATAAAATACTAGACATGAATCTTTGTAAAGAGTGAGGTCTACCAACACTCATCCTCATAAACTTTAAAACTCGAAATATCTTTTACATTTTATAATACTTTCTGAAGCAAAGTAAAATATCGACAACTATCTAAACACGCGCAAAAAAATAAAATAAAAAAATGGCCGAATGTAGAGTTTCTTAAATTCTCTAATATTTCAAATTGTCGCTTTAATTTCTTGTTTAACATTTCTAGCCCTGGAGTTGATCCATTGATTCCAGGCTGCAGTATTTTATTTGGCCGGTCACATGTGGGTCATTGTGTGTATAAGTCTTACAACATTTCCTTCTTTCCTTTCCTAAAGTACAATCGAGTTGGATGTTGAGCTGGGACTAGAGGAGCTCAGAATAAGATCTGAATTTTTGTAAACAAGATCTAAGGTAAGAGATTTCCCTCCCTCCCCTCCCATAATAGTACATTTATTAATATCAGCTTCAAGGTGAACTTACAGTTAAGTGGTAAATTAATTATTTAAAATCTAGTTACTGTATCTTAAAATTAGGTTAAAATAAGCCACTATTGACTTTAATATCTAAGAGTTAAAATATTCATGTTTTTTTTTTTTTAAATTTGACAATTCTTAAGATCTTCAAAATCTTGTACATCCTTCAGAATCTTAGGATTTTAAGAATCAAACCGCCAAATAAAATAAGACCCAATTAAATTTACTAATTTATATGTTGTTATTAAAGCTTGGTGGTTTTGTTCTTTTGTATTATTTAGAAGCTAAAGAGATTCTTTGGCGTCATCTTTGATTTTTCTTCAAACTTTTCCCAATCTTCTAATGTACTTGAAAACACGACCTTCCCACAACTCCTTAATAAAACCTAGCTCAAGCTTCGTATTGTTGGTTTCTCTATTTGTCGCAGTGAAAAGAATCCTTTGTGAGTCGATGTGTTTCTAATAATAATAGTAATAATGTATTAGTATAAAAAAAATGGCAAGTATGTGTTATATCGTTATAAGGATCCTAGACTGCAACTGCTGCATCGAGAGACGGTCCTGCTCTCCCCCAGCCTCACCGTGTCGGCGTTTGACTCGTCACAGAAGGAGTTACCATCGTGTCTTCTCTGAAATACAGCAAACAATTCAAAGTGTCAGGACAAGAAATCAAAAGGCTACAGCCATACTTGTGATCAGGATGCCAGAACACAACGCTGTCTTGTTATATAATATGATGGTGGACACACTACACGACTACAGTCTAGATAAAGCGGTTTTGTCACAAACGTGAGCGAATTTGGGTCTCCTGCTGTGTAAAGAGGATTATTTGATGTTTTGGAGTCCAGGTCGCAAGTATGGCTGTGTTCTAGGTAGGGTTGGCCTGTTTTCAAACTTTATTTGGACTATGAACCAGGGCTGTGAAGTAGGAGTCAAAGCCATAAGTAGTTAAAAATGTACTTACTCCGGACTCGTACTTCAAAATAAAAACTTATAGTATAAAAACAATATATAGTAGAAATATAATTTTAACTTTATACTTATTTATTCTTTAGCATCAATATTTGTAATTTGGACTAACAAATTTGTTTAAGAGGCCGGTCAACACTTATTTACATGGTAAAACTAAATAAAAGATTGTGACAAAACCGTTCTATGGATTTGAAATCGGCTTTCACCAATGAAAAGGTATTTATA
>CABEEJ010011098.1:0-12010 GCA_901482245.1 Timema douglasi | reverse complement strand
CTTTTGTAATAAAATTAACGGTTTTTCCTGTTTTCCCAAAATTATGCCAGAGTGGAAGAATGAAGTTTTGGAAATCACCTCCTCTTATATGAAATGTATGTCCTCCTATCCCTGTAACATAATTTTAACGATAGTATTTAATATTATATGCACCCGGATGTGGAATAGTAATCAAATGTATATCACATTAATAAAAACACTGTTACTCTGAGGTGAAATAATATATAGAACATTTGGGTCATTTAAAAAAAAACGATATTTATTTGGCTCATAATGAAAAATAAAATTTAATTATCAGATTTGTTTAAAATTCATATTGTAGTTCGCAATCTTAATTTACTTAACTAAAATTAGCTCTGCCTGTTTAAAAGTTTTCCCAAAATTAGACCATTTATAGTATTTTAATCTAGTTGTAAATGGATTTAATCTCAACTGTTACATAATGGAAGAAAGCAATAACATAAAATTAAGTATATATGTAAGGGGAAGCTTGAGGAATAGATGAGTATTGTTACAGACATAATCTCTTTTGATTTGTTTTGTTACATATATTTGTGAATATAAGAATAATTTTTGGTATCTGGTGTTTATAAATAATGATTTAATATTAAATATCTGTAATAGTTACTTCATCAGAGTTAAATTAAATTCTCCTCACCTCTGTTAGTACACAACTAAAGAGGTTGAATTACCCTTTTGAAAATACAGGCTAATCTATGAACCAAACTATTTAAATAACCATAAGTCCAAATTGAATGTGGTTATTTCTTTTCTTTTTAACTGAGTATTTTTAAACTATCTAAATGAAGAAAATTATTCAAAACTTTATTGATTTTTGTTAATTGAAGTTTAGAAAACAAGTTTTACACATAATCTTGAATCAGGAAATAATAACACAAATTGTTTGAATACATTTTCTAATTTAAATTAAAAATGCTAGGAAGGTTTAAAAATTATATATTTATATACATTTTCTGGCAAATTTTGGTTGAATGTTTTAATATTTAGATGTATGAGCGGAAAGAGCTGCTCCCACTTAGTTCAGTGGTTTTCAGTCAGAAGGTGAACCAACCAAAAAAGCTTTTTATTCAAACTTTTTTGTCCAATGTATGATTTGAAAGCAAAACAAATCCCAACCTTGGTGTTATATATATAAAAACTCTAGTATTACTCTTTGTGTTTTGTTTATTTAAAGTTAGTCCAAATTTAGTGTATCATGAAATGAGTCTTCGATTTAGTGTGAAAGGTTCCTCTACTATTCTTAGTAGGAAAACAATCTGTTTTGTACGGGTCAAGTACGGTGTCAGTCAATTCCATCAGTAAGAGCTATGTCAATTTTCCACGAGCGTGGGAGTCCAGTCTCTTTACTTCTTTATCTTTCATTCAACATCACATTTTGTAATATCTTTTATTAATTACTTTTAAACCAAAATTCGTATAAACAAATATATTATTTTGAAATCCCACAATTACCTTGCCTGCCACCTTACCCCTTTCACAAGCTATCCTGACAAATCAAAGCCACGGGGCTTATGTCATGACAATACTAAATATATCAGTAGTTGAGGGTGATCTTTACTTTTGGCGGAATTAAGTTTTCCTAATTTTAAAAAATCACTATAATTACAAAACCACTATACAAATCTACAAACAGAAATAATAAAATAATATAGGTCTTTTTTTATTAAATTCACTAAGTGATTACATTATTTGTACAAAAGTTGAGCGCTTCTTAATATCAGTTCATTAGTATCACAGTATTTTAAGCATTCTATTTTTATACGCAATACAAGACTTGACAAATGTTTTTGGAATGACATTTTTACAACGGAATCAATCTGTGATGCAATATTTACTGTTTCAAATATTTTAAATTTAATGAATTTTCCAATAGATTTGCACGTTCCTCATGTTTTTGAATTATTCCAATTAATTGTTTAATCAAGATCCTTACAACCTACTGTTGTATACAACCCCTCACCATCAAATAATAAACAGTAAAAACAATATGATCATTGTTCTTCTTTAGGCACCGTTAACCAAAATTGTTTTCCAACCAAAGAATTAAAAAAAGTTATTATTTTCCTGTCATCCACTCTTATAAATGTATAATCATTAGGGGATGTGCTCCAAACCGTTTGATTTCCAACTTTTCTCGGAGTTTTAATGAAGAAAACTCAGTTTATAACAAATGAGCTGGTTTATTAATTTTTATTATTCCTTTTCACGAGTTATCTTTAATTCAAGGGTCTTAAAACATACAAAACACATTCGAATAAACGCAAAATTCAAAATATAGACCACCTTTATTATTTAACGGGCCACGTGTCAGTTGTATTGCAAACATAGCCGCTAGTAATTGTGTGTAAGTTGTAACATCATATGACCGAATTTGTTCCGTCCAATTAGCCATTTTTTGCTCACATTTTTCTTTTTTTTGAATTAATCCAAAACGATACTATTAGCGTTAGCCCATCATTTTAGTGTTTGAATAATATAAGAGGGATAATGCGTATTTCTTTTCTAGATAACAAAACAAATTATTAAATCAGACTATGTCTGTAGGTAACACCTGATATGGTGGGGTCGATTATCAGGCGGACCAGATCGGATAGTTTGTAGGACCGATACTATATAAGGAATTTAATAATTCACTACCTGCTTTCCTTATTTTATTATTATTTTTTTATAAGAATATTTTATATAATAAAAAGAAATAAAAAAGTTTTTTAATGTTAGAAAATGGTTAGAAAAATCTTAGTGTGGACCGGTAAATGTGGCTCTTAATATATAATATTTATCTAAATATAATAATTGCACTTATGCATTTATTAAAAAAAACTGCTTATTAATTGACATTGGATTATAAAAAAATCTAATTATCCATTACTGGTTAAAATTACTAATAATATTGTCTCATGAAGAATGGCCCCAAATAAAAAAAAAATCTGGTGTTTTAATGCTACATAAAAGAATGATATTGAAATACGTCACTGTTCCTGTAGGGTCAAATATGAAAACTAAATATTCCCTTTTAAGTTCAACCAAGTTCCCAATCGATATTTAATAAATACATATAGTATATAATGCCAAATAATATACCCTATATACTATTTCTGTTGTCAACATTAATTTTTCTTAACTAATCCAAAACCTACAGTGACGAATAAGGCATCAGGGAATACGATTTTTTTTTACCGATTTCTGAAATATAAATTTAACATTCAATAAGAAAAAATTGACAACCCGATGATTTTAATTCAGGAGAGATAAATAAAACTTAGTTGGCCGTGTGAACCGAGACAAAGTTTTAACTATGCCGTTTAGAATTTCATCTATATGTTTTAGATTTATTACTATCAAATTTGGCTTGTACGTTCTATAAACCTGGATCGAACGAGAGATGAGTCTTTTATATCCATGTAAATCTGACAACTCAACCGCGTAAACGATGGTTGTTATCTATAAAATATATGATGAATTATTGAGAACAGTGTTCATATATTTTTTTGTTTAATTGATTCCTTGGGAAAAATGTAACCCCAAATACAAATAATTTTTTTTTTAGAATTGTAACGACATGCAAACGACATAATTATTATAAACATGTTATAATCAACTTTTTTTGAATGAAGGGAGTGAGACATACTGTTGACAAAACTATTAGTTACTGTATTGTGAGTATGTGTTATAATCCCGTTAATGAAATAATGATCTAATAGGGTGATGCCAGATGTCCTTTATGATGCCAATACATATAAGTAATCTTTTTAGTGCTAATTGATTGGATATATTAGTAAATTTCTAGATTCATTAATAGATAGGACTACAAACTCTTATATTGATATATATTTAATTCGGAGAACTAAAACTTATCTATTATATCCGATTTAAATTTTGAGACAAATGAATATATTTTTGAAAAAACTTATTTAAATAAATCAAAAGAATGTTTGCTATTCTTAGTTACTATCAAATTAATAAAACGTTATTGTTAACATTCATTGTACATCAATGATTAAACAAAGAAAAATTTATTTTATTTTAGCATCCATTTGCTAAGGAGGTTTGGAATATTAAACAATCTCTACAATGACGAGTTTCCCACGAAATTCCCTTGAATTGAAGAAAGAGAAGTGAAGAGCATATAACTCTCAAACGAGGCTCCTCTACAAACTGTTCTCTTCACAGGATTGATCTTATCGGTGATAGTTCTCTCCGTGAAGGTGGGCATCGGTCGGTTAATCCGGAGACAATATTGTTTATAAGAGTATACTATCATGATAAAAAATTTATTTCTTGCTAAAAGGACATTATATTAAAGGAGTTACAATACCAAAAGGTGTGCTTCTGGTTGGTGGTCTACGTGTATATCTTAAGCTCTTGCTGGTACAGTATATTTGTGTGAGACCCATACAGGTGGTCAGATTAATTACTTGCTTTAATATAGGGATTTAGGCAGGAGTATAACTCCAATATAATACTCGGATTAAAATTAACAAATTGATAATTCGCACATGGAATAATATAAACGCAGTAGCATAAAGTCAAGTAGAAATTTGGAATCAATTTAAGTTTTCTTAATATTCAAATATGTTTAATCAATGTTATTTTTGAATTGATGATTCAGCGGGAGTGGATTTTAATCCGGTTGGCTTATATAAAATATTTCAATCCACTACTATAGTTATATAATATTAAATAAGCTATATGTATTTTGCATGGAAGTCATAATTTGTTCACTTCATTTGCCCTGAAATGTATGTTTTACCTCAAAATATCACACTGCTAGGAAGTCGTATGTTATACACTTCATTTAATCTGAAATATTTCATTCTTACCTCAACGTATTACACTGTTAGGAAGTCGTTTGTTCTATACTTACTTTACCCTGAAATATATCAGTCTTAACTCAACATATTGCACTGTTAGGAAGTGCACTTATTTACGCTAAAATGTATTACCTCAACCCTATCTTATTAGCTATAACATACAGGAACCATGTGAAGTAAGCTTTCTACCTTATAGGTTAATGATTGGTACTTATAGATTGATGGATTGGCAATGAGGCTAGTCTGATTCTATTAGAGTTCATAAGAACCACTCTTCAAAAGTTTATTTACAGGACTTTTCACTCAATGAACTTGATAAATGTATTATTTCATAATTGATGCATTTTGAGTTAGTTTCTAAACTTGAATGGCTCTCAGAAATATCAAAATCACTATTATTATGTATTTTAGGCGTAAAGTTTTAAGTCACTTTAATACTCTTTGATTTAATATATTATATATAACATTTTTTGAGTGCTGTAAATTTTTTGTAAGTATCTTATTACTGACGTTAAATATATTGATTTTTTAAACTTTTTTCACTCTGAATTTTTAAAATATTTCATTTTATAATATCAAAGCTTTCATTTTTAAAGCTTAAGCTTTTAAAACATTGGAAATAATATACGCACCCCTAGTTCTATTAAAATAATATTAATTAGTCTTTTTTGATCTGGCTATTATTTCAGTATTTGAAACAAACTCAGAAAAACTTTTTTCAATGATGAAATTCAATATAGAAATGAATGACTTGAGTCTCAAAGCATATTATAATGAATAATTTGTCCACAAGCACGGGAATAATCAATTATGAATGATATTTACATTTAATAAATTTGTATTTATAAATCCTCAATATTTAATGCAATAGCTCATTGTACTACTCAAAGGCATAGTAATATACTTTAAATAGATTAACTTGGACTCTTTGCACCCGTATTATGTTAAAACATTCAGTTTCTTAATTTATAATGTAATAACCTTCTGATAAATAAAGTTTGTGGTTTTATTTCAATGTATCCAACATATTTATTATTTTTACGTACCGGTATCATAAATAACAACGATAATTTTGAAAATTTCGAGGTGATGTTTCATTAGTATCAATATTTCAATAATATAGGTCATCTGAAAGTACCTGGTAATATTTGTATACAAAATGAGGTAGGTTTATTTAACATAATTATCATATTACTATTATATTAATTACTATATTAATAAAACTACAACTGATGCCGTTGTATAGTAATTAAAGTAGAAATAAAAAGTAAACCTAGTCTTGGATTTTTTTTGAAATAAAGCAAAAATTGAATTATTTATTAAATGTAAAATATTGTAGTATACAGATTGATGATTGCTATTGGTAGTTCCCTTCCTACCTGTGTTGATATAACGCGTGATCAACCATCATTTGACGACGATATTTGAGATAATACCACACACTATTCTCAGGTCTTTAATAAAGAAATATAAACTATGGTTAAACCACAACGAAATTTTTAAGGGTAGGTACCAATGGACATCTTAGACAAAAACAGCCAATACAAATTTTTTTTTTAAAAATATCAATAGTTTTGGTCTTTAATTGTTATGTATATAATGCATTATGATGATAAATTAGTCAATAATTCATATAATTAAAATCTTTAATATTTACTTCTTCTCATCACAGATAAATTAATTAATAACCTATTTATTTATCTCATTTCTTGCCGTATAGCTTACATTTTATAAAACCAAGTTATAATATCATTTTTACCTTAGGAATATATTTTATTTATCTTTAAAAATATTTTAATTTTTTAATTGTTTTTTTAAAGGAGTTGTATTATCTAAAATAACAAACAGTTATTATAATGTTGTATAATATTAATTTTTAGCTACAAGATATAATCTCGGAATTAAGTGTTCTTTCTATCCTGATTTATTAAATTCTAAAAGGTTATTTAAACTAATAATTATATGTTCTATAATTTCAGTCTTTATTTGTATTTTCACATATTTATTTGACTGCTCTACTTGATTAGCAATATATAAAACTTAATAAACAATTATTATATTTTACTTATATTAAGCGTATAAACCGAACGGGTAGTAAGACGCGGTGCTAAATAATGATAATACTCATATTATCATTGACCAAATTGTCACAAGATTATATCAACAATATTTTATTCCGGTCATGTTGAGAGCCAACAATCGTCGTGACCTGATGGGTATGTTGCTCTCCAGACCATAAAACACGCGAACTATTGAATGTTGACGTATCGTATCTCCTGATATATCAGACACCGAACCTCTCATGTTTTTCTGGATGTATTTAAGTAGGAGTACGAATCCTCGATGACCTAGTTAGTTAAGAGACAACGCTCCCAGTCTGTGCAAGTCCAAACCATGCAATATACCCACACTTTTTTTTTATATTCAAAATGATTTTTATTTCCAAACAGACAAATTAATTTAAACCCTGATATAAGTACAAATAGCCTTAGCTGAAAGTTAGGAAAATCTATCAAATCGAATTTCATATATCCATACGCAAATCCATAAGATTAAAGGGCCCATATGATGAGCATTTGTTACTTTTATCAGTAAAAGCTTACACAACCTTTTTTTCTCTTGACATTGGTGAAGTACTCACCTTTGGATCCGATGCTCGTGGGTTCAAACCCAGCCGGGGTCAATGGATTTTTCTTGAGTGATAAAAATAATTCGTAGCACAACTTCTTTTGTAGCCTAAGTAAAGCTGCCGGCTTTATGTGGATTGTATAATGGAATTTGTGTTAAAATACCTTGCATGTAAAACTGGTTGGCCGTTTAGTTCTCGTTAGTAGAAATTTTCTGGAGCTGATATAATAAGTCATTTCAGAAAGTTCACGTTAAATACCTCAATCAATTAATTAATTAATTACACATTTTTGTTTTTATATTTTTGTATTAATGATTTTTTAAATAATTGACTTTTCAAATTATGAAAAAATGCATTAGAATACTATATCTGCCCGCATTAGCGTTTTACCGGCAAATACACTTATTTAATACATTTTAATTTAGCACTACATCTTACTACACGTTCTTGTTACACTACTATGTCCTAATTACTTTAAGGGATTAAAGAATAATTAAGAGAATGTATACCCACATGGAGAAAAAGAGAGGGAAATATAATAAAGAAAAACTACACTCGGAACATACTATCAGGAATCGAACCGAGATATCCCCATCATCGGCAGTCAAGCCCATCACAGCCAATAATTTCAAGGGGTGTGAGGTTGGTGGGCACAACCCCCAACTGCAGAAGGCTAGAAAACCATCTGAACATTAAACACGTCTAGAAGCTATCCGAAGTATTTTTATTGCAACATAAAATCATAACTGCCACAGGCTAGAATTAATTTGTAATATTGGACACCTCTAGAAGCAATCTGAAGTGCTTTTTATGATTACACAACCTCCTAATTTGTACTTGTGCCTCAATTTTGATATGGCTTGAACCATAAATAAATCCATATATTTTTTGGTCATTATATTTCGGAGGCGGTTTGACTACGGCCTTGTCGGCAGTCCAGTCTATTGGGAGAGCGACGCCTTAGACAATTCGACAACTAAAGCGGGTGATAGCACGTTTTGTGCCACTCATAAATTAAGTCTGTCATGCCCATAGGGTCACATTGTTTATCACGTCCAATGTTTTAATGTTTTCTGCTACCTTTACTTTACGTGAGACCAGCACGCCATCATCAGATAGTTCCTGACGATGAATACAGGTAGGTGTAAAGCCGAGCCTTGCAATCGAACGTTCCAGTAATATCGTGAATGATGATAGACTATTGATAATGTTGTTAATTTTTATGAGTTTGTCGGGTATTAGCAGTTCTAGAGCTTTCATTCCAATATTTCCTGTCCGGTGACCTCTTGCGTACGGAACAGAACAGAGAGAGCAATATACGGTGTGTTATCATGCCACCACAAGCGCACTAAGGACTCAAACATTTCTGAGCTGATCCGATATATCGGTGACCGTGAAGGTCAGAGGTTCAATTCCTTACTGGTTGTACTGGTGGTGTTTTATTCTAAAATATTTTTACACTATGCGTCAAGGCAAATGGACTATATTTACTCTTAATTATGGCCCTGCACTATTAGGGTAAATATGTATATGGCCTACCGGTTATTAAGACTCAGAGTTGAGGTCAAATTTAATAGGAATGCTCTTATCTGGCAGCTCTACATGATAATGTATCTATATTTAGTATTCACACGTCAAACCATGTGAGTGGCGGCGGTCGCTTCTGTAGATATTATCAATGCCTGTAAAATAACAATATTAATGAACCTGGAACATTGGCCCGAAGGAAAAAGGAGAACACATGGATGGTTAACATTAAGAGAATAAATATCTTATTGGGTGAGCAAGGGAGAAGGGGATCAGAGGACGATGGGTGTAACTGCAGCTGCTTATAGGACAGGCTGGATAAGTAAATGTAGGCACTGCATTAGACTTAATAATTAAAAAATGGATAATTATATTTTCCATTCAATTTCAATTTCCTTTATCATAGTGCTGGCGAAAAGTCGTATGACCTATAACATGCCACCATTGAAAAGTACACAAGTACCATACAAATTCATATATTTACATAAGAAAATAAGATAAAAAATGGCTAAATAATGTTATATAATGATGAATAATTACAAAAAAGTAATTAATAACGATAAGAATAAAAAATAACAATAATAACAAATAGCTAAAGAGTGGTTAAAATCAGTATCATCAATATGCTAAAAATAAATCAGAATAATGTATTATTATTATTATTAGGAGCACCCCGTCTTACTGCCCGTTCGGGTTATACGCACAGAATAATGTAAATATAAATATTAGAAGCAGAACATCTACATGATAAATTATTGATATTTGATTTCCTTAAATAACTCTTGAGTTAAGCTTTTCTTTTATGATAGAATTCGAATTCGACATATATAGAATTGGCACTAGGGATAAAACGACCTAAAGGGCTTAGCTTATAAAAGCTATTGAGAAAAAATTATTTTGGATTACGAGAAGTCCGAGAAGGGATATTAACGTCTACATGATCAAGGGCAGATTTTCAATAAATTTTGATATTGAAAATATTAAAAACAAAAAGGGAATCACAATAAAGTCAACGAGAGAGGAGAGTTTGGAGACCTAAGAGGTTTCGAATTCTGTCATAAGCATAATAAATCCAGTTACTAAAGGATTTATTATAGCACGCACCGACACATTGTTTCGGAACATTTTCTAAACTAAGAGAGTCAGTTAAAATAATGGAATTCCAAGCAACAATAATATATTCTAATTTAGATCTAACCAGGGCGTATAGCATACATAAAAGATATTTAACTATCATAAATGATGACGTAATAAATTTAATATGCCCAAGTAATTTCAATGTTTGAGAAATTGCTTGGTCAACATGATAGTGGAAATAAAGTTTGTTATCCAGGAGACCACTAAGATCATTAATATAAAATAAAGGGTGTGAGCTATGTTTTTATTGCCTAATTTATAAGTAAAAAAGAAGGGATTAGTTTTCTTGGTAAAATATATAGATTTGTTCTTAGATTTATTAATAGACATTCCATTTTCAAAAGACCATTGTAGAATACCAATAACATAATTTTTTAACTATATAAAATCTTCAATGGATTAGATAGTTTTAAATAATTTTACATCATCAGCAAAGAGTAAATAACAAGCCGAGTTCAAATTTTACCATTGTCATCAATAAAGGTATTAAAGAGAAAAGGACATAAATTAGAACCCAGTGGTATGCCAGAGGGTTCTAAAATCTTATTTGAGTTGTGTGAACCAATTTTAATTGTAAATGATCTTTCATGCAAATAAATACTGGACCAATTTGCATATGGTTGATAAATGCAAAAATTACCAAATTTAGAGAGTTTAATACTATACTGACACGGGTAAAATGCCTTACTTTGGCCAAAATAAATAGCATCAACCTGACCTAAGGTAGAGACTTGAGGGGCAACATGTCCAAGAAAATCTACTAAATTAGTGACAGTAGATTTATTTTTATAAAGCTATGTTGATTATCTGAAAGTCTATTTTTAATGTAGTGGAAAGTATGCTCATGTATGATTTTCTCGAATACTTTGAAGAAAGTGTTTAAGAGGGAAATTGGTCTATAATTACAAGTATTTGTTTAGCCCCCTTTTTATAAATAGGTAAGACAACAGATTATATCCATATAAGAGGAAAAGATTAATTTAACAGACTATGTTAATGATATAGGCTAACAAAGGGCTAAAAATCATAGAACAGCCTTTAACAATAAAACTAGGAATTCTATCTATCCCAGTACATATAGTAAAACAGAATTTTTGTATAGCACTAGCAACATCAAAGGGCTCAATGTGGCATGGATATAAGGGCGCGCTAGTTTCAATAAAGGAACAGGGTAGGATAGGAAGGTCTGAATTATAAACGGAATGAAAGTAGCTCCAAAACTCACTATCAATTAATAAAGGATCCGATATAATCCTGCCATTAATTTATAGGTTATACTTGAAGTAAAATTAGATACAATTAAACGTTGTGTCCAAGACTTGGTATGGATTTCACCTTTGGAATAAATGTTATACGTAGTTAACGTAATTATAACAGTCAATATAATACGATATTGTAACATCTGATAATGAAAAACAGAAATTAATCATTACAATAAACTTTAAAACATTGGATGTTATTTCATAGTCAACATAAAAAATAAGGCTTGTATTTTTTCTAATCTTATGTCAGTACATTTACATTAATAGTATATATTAGACGTAATATACCTGAACTTTACATAAAAAAGGAATATAACTAATCCACTTAGTATATCCAGCCGGAACTTTAGCCCCAAACATGTTATCAATGAAAAATCAGACAGGACGAGACTGACTGTTTAATCCCCATGAACACTGGTATGCGTAAGGTCAGTTACCCACTTATTGAAACAAAACAAACATCGAACGAACATTTTGTATGATAAACAATACAAAATCTTAAACGAACAAATGTACAGTACTTTGTTTTTTAAATTGGACTATTTCCATGGACCACAACAATTTGATTTATAGGAGCATTTTTTTCTAGAACATCTTTTTTAACGACTTTCTGACTTATTTCG
>CABEEJ010011097.1:0-12011 GCA_901482245.1 Timema douglasi | reverse complement strand
CCATTACACATTAGCGTAAGTGCGTATAACCCGAACGGGTAGTAAGACGCGGTGCTAATAATAATAATAATAATAATAATAATCCAGAAAAGTTAAACTCTCGGCATAACCAGCCCAGTCTACAATCAAACGCACCCATTTGTCGGACCTGACCTCGTAAAGTGTACTCTCAAGACATGTGTTCGTTTCCTGCATAAACAGACTGTCCACAATAACATATTGTAAACGTTATTTCAACCAATATGACTCTACCATCGAAGTCATATTAAAGTTTACAAACCAGAGTTAACTGTCATCATATAAATCATATAATCTTATTAAATAATTTAAAATATATTACCTTCTTATTATATATTTTCACGAACTTTTATCTTTGACCAAATAATTAATGTATTTTGTATAATAAAGTAGTGAACATTCCGAGACGCAGATGCTCAGGCTATTGTCGACAGACATTATTACAAATGCGAATCCTACCAGCCGCTGTGACTGGGTTTAATTCATCACTCAAAGGAAAAGCCCTAATTTTAAAATATCTTCCTTTATGTCTAGAATTAAACACAGCACCCCCAGCTCATTAGAGGTGAAACTATTTCTCAAGATGTAATTTTCTAGAACTTTATTTTCGAGACCCATCACCTTAGTCAAAACCTAAGTGGATAGTTTAGAAAGTTTTGAGATTTACTTTAATTTAAAGTAATATGTGTTTTGTCACTGTTACACTTGAGGTTAAGTTTAGTCACCTTGTATTGATGTTGGCTGCTCTACACGTAAGAGCCTATCTCACAGCCATTTAACTGGGATATTAGATAACAAATTATGTTCTAGCCAGAAACTACATCTAACTGCAAAAAGCAACATTAAGATAATTTATTTTTTTTCCATTTTAATATCATTATTTTTTAACATCTTAGAAAATATTCTAAAAATGTTTATAAGTAAGGAGCATTATTTAAGATAAGATAAGACTTGAAAGAGAGAAATTGAAATTCCCTGGGCACCGCTTTTGAATAACTCCACTCGGGGTTGTGATCAAGTGGCGCCTCTCAGGTGGCCCCATCCGACACTAGCTTTAAAGAATGGGGAGTGGATAGGATCACAAGTGTGGGCCAGATTGTGCGAGTTGTTTACTGTGTGTGCTGGGATCTTGAATGTTCCTAACGAGTGTAAAAATGCTGTAACTGTTCCTTTGAACAAAGACAAAGGCAGTGTGAGTGAATGTAAGAATACTTATAGGGCAATTAATTTGTTAAGCATTCCAGACAAAGTTTTTGGGAGAATCTTAATTGAAAGTGTACATGAAAAAAACTGCAGATAAGATTTAGGGTGTGTAATTTGGTTGCCAGATTGAGGTTGCATGGACCAGATATTTGCATTGCAACAAGTGAGAGAGAAATGTATGGCAGTAAGGAAGAATGTCTATTGTGCACTGGTTAATCTGGAGAAAGTGTATTGTGCACTGGTTAATCTGGAGAAAGTGTATTGTGCACTGGTTAATCTGGAGAAAGCGTATTGTGCACTGGTTAATCTGGAGAAAGCGTATTGTGCACTGGTTAATCTGGAGAAAGCGTATGATCGGGTGAATAGGTGTATTTTATGTAATGTTGAGAGAGTATTGTGTGAATGCATGGTTTGTAAAAGCAATTATGGTGGGGTGTAATGGAAGTAAAACTTGTGTTAGGGTGGATGTACCTTTGAACGAATGGATTAACATTTAACAAGATGGTGACCTGGCGGTCTAGGGGTAAAGTGTCAGACTTCTGTGCTGGCGGCCGGGGTTCAATCCTCGGTCCCGGCACAGATTTATCTGNACTCGATCCCGGCACAGGTTTATCTGATTACCAAACCCTTCCTTCACCTCTGACAAGACATCTTGTGAATGTGGGGAATGCCAGGCCTCCACCGTGGTTCGGATTCCACGTTAAACTGTAGGTCCTCCATTTCATCTCACAATCACCCTACCATTACACATTAGCGTAAGTGCGTATAACCCGAACGGGTAGTAAGACGCGGTGCTAATAACAATTTAACAGGATGTTGGACAAGGTTGTGTTATGTCCCCATGGGTGTGTGTATGAAGGATGCTTGTGAGGATGCGGTTGATGTATAAATGGACAATGTGAATGTGAGAGTGCTGCTATATTATACAGATGATGCCGTATTAATGGCTGAGAATGAAAGCCACTTGCGGAATGCATTAAATTGTTTGAATCTGATGAAAGGCATAATTGATCTTAGAATAAATTTCTCCAAAACTAAGGTGATAGTTTTTTTTTATAAGGACGAATCAGGAAATGATTGTCAGCTTAGTATGAATGTAAAGATAAATGGCGAAATCTACAGGCGGGTGAATGCATCTAGGAGGGTAGTTGGGATGTATGTAGATTATTGCAAAGAATGTAGTATCGAAAGAGGCAAAGATGGCAATATTTAAAAGTGTTTTAACGCCCAACATGGTTTTATGGATTTGGAGCGTGGGTTTTTCATGAGAAACACAAGAGAAAGGTGAATGCGGTTGGAATGAGATGTCTAAAAAAATATATGCAGAAAAAATTCCTATGGACAGTCAGTAATGAATTGGTGATGAAGGAGTGCGGTTTGAAAGTAAGTTCAATATACCAATGTAAAAGAAGCGTCTTACGTTGGTTTGGCGATGTTTAGAGGATGAGTGTGGACCGAGGGACGGAGCAAATATATTAGGGTAAAGGATGTGAGAACCAAAAGGAAAGGCTAGGCCATGTAACAAGTGGCTAAATGTTGTCAATGAATGTGTGGAAAATATAAACTTTAAGAGTTTTAAGAATAAAAGAGCATGCCTGACTCAGTGTGTGTGTGTTGTTAAAGCGAAGGGAGTATGCAAGGATAGGGAAGTGTGGAGAAAGTCAGTGAGGATGGAGTAAGTACGGAGATTTTTTTTCGCTATATGCACATTTTGTTATCCACCCCGTAAGGGAACGGCATAGTTAAGTATGTATGTATGTATGATTGCAAAAGAAATAAATCAGATTGAAATAGAGTTTTCATAATATCAATAAAACAAATGTGATTTATAATAATATATGTATGCTTCTTTATTAACACATTAAGTGACAATATAATACATTAGAAATATAGATAAGCCAGAGTTAATTTTTATTTTTAAAAAACATATCAGTTTGAAGGCTGTTGTGTCCACAAGTCCACTAACCCACTGAAATCTATCCACAAACCTCTTTAGGGTCGTGAACCCTTAAGGTAAATTAGGAACACTGTAGGAGAGATTGTTTAGAAACTACAAACGTATCTTTTTGTGATCAACCTTCATTTCATTCTACCATATTATTGATACGATCTAGCAAATGTGAAGCGTGCAGATCCTATGAATTGATGTATGGATATGAGTAGTTTTAGTAATTTGTGTAAATGTCAGATACTGTTCTTCCTACCGTGTTACTACTACTACTAGAGCCAACCTCTGAAGGTACTTCATGTCCACACTTGTAAACGTTTCCCGTGCGGATTCCAGGGGCCCGCCCTGATCCTACCTGCATGGACATCTTATCAGACCTGGCCCAGATGTGCGCCAGGTTTGTGGACCTGGCCCCCACCAGCGACGGACTGCGTTGGTGTCTCCAGATAGAGCCCACGCTACTGGGCGAGGTGCAGGCAGAGTACCACGTGGGTTGTTTCCGTATGGACCCCAAAGGCATGGACCTCGATCCGGCCTACAACAGCTCCGCGAGACCTGCGCAGACCAGGTACAGCCCCCACAGGGGGTACCCTCCTTACAGGCTAGCAATAGACTGGAATGCCGACCCTGGGATGTCAAGGTTTGAATCTCAGCCAGGTGCAATGTCTGATTGTCACATTCCCTCGTTTACGTATACCGGTGGTCAGGCAGTCTAAGGCATTAGGCTCGCAAGACTGAATTGTGGGCATTGGTAAGTTGAGGTTTGCTCGCAAGAAACTGGTGACGAGAGGTTTTAAGGTTCGATTCTCGACCAGCTGCACTGAAAGTTGGTTTACCGAGCCCCCTTTTTTATGTCGACCGGTGGTCATGATATCTAGGGCATCAGGCTCGCAATAGACTGGATTAAGGGCGAAGGGAGTTTTGAGAGTTTAATTCCAGCCAGGTGCAATGAAAGCGGTTTTCCCATTCCTTCATTTAACTTCGACTGGCAGTAACGTCTATGACGTCAGGCTCACAATTAAATGGATTGCAGGCAATAAGAGTTTGAGGTTCGATAGTTTTTATTCAAAATGTCCTGTTTTTTCCAGGTCTTCAAGAAGTAATTCACATTTTTCAAACAATGTGTATAGTTAAGAATTAAATAACCGAAGCTATTATGTATGCATTTAGTGAGGGGTCACTTCACACAGATATATTCTGAAAACTGACACCTGGACACAGAAATCGAACTCGGTACCTCTGGCTTAGTACGCTACTGCTCTAACCACTGAGCTATACAGGATTCGTCCCGTGCCCAGGGTCATTCTTCACTCATATTTTAAGGGAAATGTACACGATGAAGCCATGTCATTGGTGTTTAAAATAAGAGGATTTGATCTTGATTGGGACACTTGTGCAGTTCTTCCACAACCTTATGTTTCTGGGTGAAATTAATGGTGGTAGATAAGATATGGTTTCGAATTTCATTTTTACTTCTGTGCAAAGGCTTACTATTTAAAGCTCGCACTTAAATGGGCCAATTTCACAAATATTCCAGGTTTATTTGGTGAAATTCCATTTTTTTCCGTTGGTATTTTACAGGCCTTACAGTTATGTGGCAACCTTGTCTAAGGTGTGGTTCTTCCATTCTCTCTCTTATGTTCATCAGTTGGCACACAATCTAAGACATTAGGCTTGTAATATTCTGGGCTGCCCGTGAAGGGAGGTCCAAGTTTGAAATTTCAGCTCAGTGCATTAAGAGGCGATTTTCTCATTCTCTCTAGATTGACCCATTGGTCAGATGGTCTAAATCTGTGCTTGGCAGCTTTTTGTGGCTTTGATTGACTTACAAACATATGTCCCATAATCACCTTATGTATATATGCTCTACTTTTGATTTTTTTTTCCATCCATACCGCTATTCCTTAAATTAAATCTTACCTCAAATACTTAATGTCCCTTCCTATCTAAAAATAAATATAGAATAAATAAAATTTCTTAGCACTTCTACAACTATTATGAAACATTCGAAACACAAATACTTCTGTATACTGGTTAGTTGCCAAAATCAGTGTGTTTTCAGTTCAACTTAATTTTGAATTGTAATGATGTTCAATTCCAATACGGCAGAATTGAGATGATCAAGACAAAATGATTTTCCTCCGAGATCCAGCCTAAACATCACAATAAAAAAAATTTAAAAAAATCTTGCTTCTAGTTTCCAAACCTTGTGAACTTTCGGACAAACTATGGTTTCAGGTGTTTTGATAATTTTGAGTTGTTTTTCAACTCAAAAATATTGTAAACAAAATCATTAACGACCCCCTTTGAAGGAGACAAAGAGGTTTTTTTAAACTTCTTTAGTATAATAATAATAATAATAATAATATTTAGCACCGCGTCTTACTACCCGTTCGGGTTATAAGCTTTAAGTACTAATTACTCTAATGGATTAGGAATTGGGAAGGTTGAATTAGAGGAAGTGAACCCGCATTTGTGTGGAGGGAGAGTGGAAAACCATTTAGGAAAAACCACCCCCAGTTCACCCGACAGAGATTTGAACCTCGATCTCCCCGTCCTCAGCAGTCGAGCTCAACACGACAAGCGCGTTAGCCAACTACGCCACTGAGGCGGGTAACTTCTTTAGTGAAAATTGGTTCCATAAAATGGATGAACCACATACTTATTTTTCATATTTTTTTGCCTTTACATTGCAGAGCCAAGTGTAGTTCATTCTACCAAGGTATCACGAAGGAATGTAAAATATATCAGTCTTTCCCTATCCTCTAGTTCTGACTAGTAGACCCGATCCATTTCTTTAAGAAAATAATATAGTTGTGGAAGCGGCTCTTTGAATCACTTAAGGACTTGTCATTTATTTAGACGACAAATATCCGTGTGAAGTAGTAGCTCTCCATACCGACAGTCCAGTTCTACAGAAAACTTTCTGAACAATCTTCATTTTTAATGTCAGGTGCTGTTGTTAACGATTCTTAAAATTATCTTGATGGCCATCTCACTAATAGCTCCCCGCAATGAGGTTAAGAGTGGATTAGGCACCGAGACTCGAGAAATTACCAAAAAATTGTTAATATTTTTGACGTAATTAAAGCAAGCCTCTCAATTCATAACCACCATCTATTGTTATGCTGACCAATTTTTTGATTTGGCAAATTTCTATCAAGCCTAGTTATTGAATTTTGCAAACACATCTCTTTTAGCTGCTCCAATTGTGATTTTTATAAATTCCTTAGGTGACCTGGCGGTCTAGGGGTAAGGTGTCGGACTTCTGTGCTAGGGTCCGGGGTTCAATCCTTGTCCCGGCAAAGATTTATCTGATTACCAAACCCTTCCTTCACCTCTGACAAGACATCTTGTGAATGTGAGGAATGCCAGGCCTCCACCGTGGTTCGGATTCCACGTTAAACTGTAGGTCCTCCATTTCATCTCACAATCACCCTACCATTACACATTAGCGTAAGTGTGTATAACCCGAAAGGGTTGTAAGACGCGGTGCTAATAATAATATAAATTCCTCTCTGCTTAAAACATCATTAAAACTTATTTTCACAAAAAATGCATGGTTATTGAGCTGTCCCAATAATTTATTTTTATTCGTCTAACTATCAAGTGTTCAGAAATAAAAAGTATTCTACATCTGCCTTAGGTTGTTTGATTAAATCTGTGGTTATGAACATGAATAGACATGTCACAGTGCAAGCTGATGGTCGTAAAGACGCATGTGAAACTTTTAACACAGAATGAAGGTACAGAAGCAGAAAAACACTCCAATAAAAGTCGACTTTCTAAGGGACAGGTTCATAGCACCAACATTTTAAAAGAAAGCTAAGCACCTAAAACAGTTTGGATACGCTGCCGATGTCGGTCTAGACTTACACAATTGCATCTCTTGGTCTTAGTACGCTTACTAAGACACATCCCCTCTAAGTCAGGGATACACTAACCAAACCAATTTATCACCGATCAAGGTTATTTATGTTACTCTAAAGAAAATTATGTGTAAGTGCTTAGAATGACCTACAATGTAGTTTTTTTTATGTGATCGACCGTTTGTTGGCCTCTGGCCTAAAGCATCAGGCTTGCAAGAGACTTAATTTCCCGTGTCCAAGAGATGTGAATCTCAACTGGGTGGAATGACCATACTAAACATGTTTTACACTTTTGTCAGAGATGTGTTTTTTTTGTAAAATGCATTAAAAAAATAGGAAAGCTTTTTTTTTAATATAAAAATATATTTTTAATAATTTAATATTCATTTAAAAAGAAACTCGCCTCGGGTGGCGTAGTTGGCTAACGCGCTTGTCGTGTTGAGCTCGACTGCTGAGGACGGGGAGATCGAGGTTCGAATCTCGGTCGGGTGAACTGAGGGTGGTTTTTCCTAAATGGTTTTCCACTCTCCCTCCACGCAAATTCGGGTTCACTTCCTCTAATTCAACCTTCCCAATTCCTAATCCATTAGCGTAATTAGTACTTAAAGCGTATAACCCGGACGGGTAGTAAGACGTGGTGCTAAATACTATTATTATTTAAAAAGAAAATATATTTCATCCCAAAAATTCAGAATTTTTAACCACAGTACATGGCATTATATGGCTTGGGTTAGTTAACTTTTCAAGGTTAGTTTTTATTTGTGTGGTAACATGAATGTTTTGACAAGATGAGTAAATCAAAATGGCTTTTAAAGTTATTAGCTGTGTTATTCATTATTACTAAATTAACAATTTTTGGACCCACTTCAGTGACTGCATTGCCTGTGTTCGTCACACTTGCGGTAAGACTAGGCTGCCAATGACTGGGAGATTGAGGTTTGAATCTTGGTCGGGTGAACTGAAAATGGATTTTACTAAATGGTTTTCCACTCTGTCTCCATGCAAATATGGCAAAACTTCCTCTAAATATAGCCTTCCCCATACCTAGAACCCTTATTATAGTTAATACATAAACATATAACTCTAACGGGTAGTAAGACACAGTGCTAAAAACAGTTGGGGTCTGGTAGGACGCAAGAGGTTTTTACTAACCCCTTCTTTCAGATGATATGAGAGTATGGTTATATTGTGTTGTATAGTTCCTATTATTATTATTATTATTATTATTATTATTATTAGCACCACGTCTTACTACCCATTCGGGTTATACGCACTTACGCTAATGTGTAATGGTAGGGTGATTGTTGAGATGAAATGGAGGACCTACAGTTTAACGTGGAATCCGAACCACGATGGAGGCCTGGCATTCCACACATTCACAAGATGTCTTGTCAGAGGTGAAGGAAGGGTTTGGTAATCAGATAAATCTGTGCCGGGACCGAGGATTGAACCTCGGCCGCCAGCACAGAAGTCTGACACCTTACCCCTAGACCGCCAGGTCACCCTATAGTTCCTAAGATTGGATTGATCATTTAAAGCTGCTAACTCGTGAAATACTACTTTCTGTTTGATCTTATGAGCTCTTTTTATTATTATTTTCAGTATCGTGTCTAACTACCTGTTCGATTTACATGCCTATGTACTAATTAAACTAGTATTTAAGGATTAGGAATGTTGAAATTAGAGGAAGTGTACCAACATCTGCACAGAAGAAGAGTGTAAAACAACCCTCCATACACCCTACAAGAATCGAACCCTAATACCCCTGTCTTTGTCAGTCTAATCTCTTGCGAGAGTAGCACCTTAGACCATGTGGCCATCAAAGCAGATATGAGTTATAACCCTATATTTCATCTTATGATGTTACCCACCTTACATCACTTATTTTAGATTAGTCAAAGAAAATAATATAAATAACTGGGGTTTTTTCAGTCAACAGTGATAATATTTTACTATAATCTTGATATTAGATCATATATTTACAATATCTATCAAACGTGGCTATTGCAGAACCCATGGCTTGACAAATTAATATATAAAAGTAGCTATAGTAAAGCAACCTTTCTTCAGATTTCTTTATTACTGTAGTTTTGCCCGGGGTCCTACTAAGGGAGGGGTTTGAAACCTCCTTTAAGTAGTGTTACTAAATCATTTTTAAATATTCCTCCTCAATGCTTAAGACTTAATGGAATCTAATAAAAACTTCAAAAACCAATAATTATTGTCATCTGCTGTGAAGCTTCTAAACAAGTCATTGCATACATAAGTGAATTTCTAGGTATAATCCTCGGTTTCATTTTATACTAAAGATATAAAGAAGTTAAAGAAAAAAGGATAAAAATTATTAGCAAATTATCTTCATAAAATAAAATAATAAATTATGAGTTTGTTTAACCTTTCCTCCAAACCCTTCCTTCACCTCTGACAAGACATCTTGTGAATGTGGGGAATGCCAGGCCTCCAACGTGGTTCGGATTCCACGTTAAACTTACCATTACACATTAGCGTAAGTGCGTATAACCCGAACGGGTAGTAAGACGCGGTGCTAATAATAATAATAATAATAATTTAACCTTTCCTCAGCACTGAGCCATCTGACGAAGAAGGAACGACCGAGACAATAAACGAAGACGCTCTGCTTGAAGCTGTGAACGAATCGGCTGAGGAAGGGATTGCGTTCTTCACTAATCTCCTGAGTTTGACTCTCGGAAACCTGTCGAACGACACGGTGGTCGAGAACAGCACAAGTTCCGTCACAACCACCCCTGCGACAGTGGCAGACACTGAAGGTCGAAGAGCAGGGAGAGGTCACCTGCTGGTCGCACACTCTGCTTCCAATGAGCTTGTATGAGAAAGACTGAAGAGACGAGTGCAATCAATCATCACCGTCATCATTATTAATAACCCAGTTTTTAAGAAGGTGATAAAAGCACCAGATATTGCGATGAATCTGGACAGTGTTTAGTTTTCTTACTGGCATTCAAGCAGTTTAACTTCCAGGTAGGTGTACGGCCCAAACAGGTAGGATGCGACATGGCACTAAAAACTTTTTTAAAGAAACTTCCGAGTGTATTTTGATATTTTGGCTAAAAAAAAAATTATGTTTACATTTTATTCATGAGATCACCCACCTCCCCCTGTATGGCTAATTATCGGTACTATTTGCATTTTTACAATAATGAGTTAAGGTAGAATTTAAAGTATACCCACATTTGCACGGATGTAAAAGGGGGGGGGTAGCCATTATCTCCCTCAGTTACCATCAAAACAGACAATAAACTGTGTCATTTAGTGCAAGTTTAAGTAAATTAAAAAGCTGTGTTACTAAATGGTTTGTTAAAAAAAACAATAAGCTAGCAAACTTCATATATTTATTCATTTCGTGTTCTACAAGTTTTCCACCATGCAAAAAGAATTATAATTTATCATGTTATCCTTTTGACAGCCATTATGAATGATTAATGCGTAGCCCTTTAAGAAAATCACAGGCACAATTAAATATAGAATCAGATGACTCAAGTTCTAAACTATATTAAGCCACTTTTAAATATTTGTTGTATAATTACTGCAGTCTTATATACCAAAGGAGTAAGTTGAAATGTATTTATTATATACTTGTATGATTAATAAATTTAAATTTAAATATATACATATGGTTTTATTTTTTTAGTCAAATAGTAAGGCCTACAATTTATGTTTACATTTTGTATCTTCATTTTCAAGAGAATGATGGATATGTGTAGAGAAAAGACTCTTAAGGGAGACCAAGAAAGAAACGGGAGCAGCAGATAACAAAAAGTGTACAAGTGAGAGGAGAAGAACGGAAGAAATCAAAGGAGATGTAAACATCATGATGATGATGATGATAATTTTCAGGCTAGATTGATATGCCTAAAACCCGCCTTGGTGGCGTAGTTGGCTAACGCGCTTGTCGTGTTGAAGCTCGACTGCCAAGGACGGGGAGATCGAGGTTCGAATCTCGGTCGGGTGAACTGGGGGTGGTTTTTCCTAAATGGTTTTCCACTCTCCATCCATGCAAATGCGGGTTCACTTCCTCTAATTCAACCTTCTTAAGTCCTAATCCATTTGAGTAATTAGTACTTAAAGCGTATAACCCGGACGGGTAGTAAGACGCGGTGCTAAATATTATTTAATCCCATTTATTTTCAGTTGCAGCAATTAAATCAGAATAACTAATGCTTTAATAACTAAACATTTTGTTAAAATTAAGGGCACAATTTATTGAAATGCACCGCCAAGGAGTACACAAGGGGAAAAAAGGTTGGGAACCGCTGCTTTGGTACAATATTTCCCAACCTTTAGATGGTGGCTAATCCCTCCCCCCCCTCTTTTCCCAAGTTAAATGCAATAAGCATGCTGAAATTAGTGATAGTAACCTTAAACTCATGTTTCATTCTACTACTACATTCATATTTAATTATTTCCAATTAAATATTTTTTTTATGAATATGTAAAAGTAGATTATATAAAGTTTAATCAATATCCTTCAGGACCTTCTAGTGAAAATATAAGTAACCAGGAAAAATGGAAAATAAAAATTAAAAATCAAGTAACACAATTTTATTAAACACCAAAGTAGGCTACAAGAAATCAATATAAGTTCTATCAGTTGTAAAATGTGCCAAATTTGTCAATACTTTTAACCAGTGACTGCCTGTTACCAGATGGACAATACATCCTCACTTGAAATAAACGTGATCACAAAATAAATGCACTTTTGTGTTGTTGTAGAATAACTTATAATCCATTTGAATAAAACACACATTAAAACATTACTTAAGTTAAATGTTTATAAACACAGGTGATTAAAATCATCTCACGAATTTTCTCAACACAGTTGACAAACTCAATAAAATGGATATTCGTATTTCTGAAGAATTATTAACCATCGTGTTATTATACAGTGTGCCAGATAGCTACGATAATTTTCGTTGTGCAATCGAAGCTAGAGA
>CABEEJ010011094.1:0-12018 GCA_901482245.1 Timema douglasi | reverse complement strand
GTACACCCGACCGAGATTCAAGCCACGATCTCCCCGTCATCGTCAGTCTAGTCCACTGCCAGAGTAGCGCGTTAGACCACGTGGTTACCGAAACGGGTCCGAGCACTGTTCGCGAACAATGTGGATGGTTCCCCAAACATTTATTTGTAACGACATTTGTTCGCTGGTCTGTTTAGCCCCGATCCACCAGTTGTCGGTTTTTGTGCCCGTCACATCAAAGCATGTTCGTGTTCGAGTCAGGATCAGCTTGGACGTCCCGGCAGACTTTACCACGAACATCCAGTCATTGACGGGACAGTAACTGAGTCACACCTATATATTTATTTTGTAAGTACAGTACATATATATTTGACGAGTGTATTTTTTGTGTGTGTTTGTTGAAAAATAATCATCTTTTACGGTATTTTTAGCAGATTGTAAAAAAAATTGATTGGTCCAAAGATGGTCAAAAACGCTCATTAATCATTATTTGACCCGACTCTCTTTGCATGATATTCACACAAGCTCCAGATAATCTGTCATGCTTAGAACTGTGTAGATCTTATTTAATTCCACGTCAGTTATATTCACAACATTCACACGATAAAAGTTCTCCTAGCGTTGCAGTTAACTCGACGGATCATAGAGTATCAGTGTGGTTTTATTTTCATAGTTATTATAAACTTAGTTGTAGATAGAGCTAAAGGTCGAACCTTTTCATAATTAAAATACTTTATATCTATGTGAAAAAAAAGTGAGAATCGAATAAAAAACTTATACTCATAAAAAACATTAATCCTAGCAATAATAATTACTCGAAACTTGACGAATAAGTTTTATAATGTTTAATGACATGATGTCTTGAGCATTCATAGCAAACGATAATGAAGCCATTATTATATGAATTGCAGCAATAAAATATCAAATCATAATACAAAATAAGTAATACTACTAACGCAGCATCAGTGTAGTGAGATGTCTTTATTTGTTTTAATAAAAGTGTGACTTGGGTGGCCTACGTAACTTGTTGCCTAGTTCTTATGTTCGTGTTATTTGTCGGTGAAGGAATCGTGAGGCTTGGACTAAGTCGTTTCAACAACACAATATCCATCCTCGGGGTTCGACTCCCGGCTGGTACTTTGGGTATTTTTCTCCTAAAGGGGAATTACCTCAACGGTCACCAGGGGTTGGTAAATTAGGTTTAAGTTAGGTTTAAGACTTCTACTGGCTTACACCTACATAATTACTATAATCACATCATCTCATTGCGATTATGGCGTGTAGACAACTTCCATAGGTTTGCCCTGGGCAAAGCCTTGTGCCACCAGAGTGGCAAATATTCTACATAGGTGACCTGGCGGTCTAGTGGTAAGGTTTGAAATTATATAGATCTAGAAACCTTTCTGGCTGAAAGATGTGTCAACTCGTAAGAAAGCTAGGAGAAGACCAATATGGCATCTAAATTAGAGAGAAAAGCTCATCATATCTCTAAAAAAAGGTAGACACAGTGCAAAAAAAATTGGTTTGATACGGTGGCAAAAAGGGGTAAAACCAATGCAAAAAAAACCCGCTTATGTGGCCGCATGGTCTAAGGCACTACTCGTACAGTAGACCAGACTGCCGATGATGAGGAGACTGAGGTTCAAATACAGGTCGGGTGTACTGATGGGGGTTTTTCCAAAATGGTTTTCCAAAGTGGTTTTCCACTCTTCCTCTACAAAAATGTGGGTACGCTTCCTTTAAATTATAGCCTTCCTAATCCCTAACACATTAGCGTAATTAGTGCATAAGCGTACAAACCGAACGGGTAGTAAGACGCGGTGCTAAGGGCCAGGCACAGTATGCCAACCGTGCCAAAAGGGGCTGCCTTTTGTAGCACTAAGATTCATTGCACAAGTCCAGGAACCATACGTTATATAAGATTTCAGATTTCAAAATATGGTGGTTGCTAAAATGGAGGTGAAAGGAAACGTGTCAATATATCACTTTAGGATTTAAAACTTTACAATTTAAATTTAAAAGATAACCAAACAAATATATTAAAATTTAAAATAATAATATTTAGCACCGCATCCTACTACCCGTTCGGGTTATACGCTTTTAAGTACTAATTATTCTAATGGATTAAGAATTGGGAAGGTTGAATTAGAGGAAGTGAACCCGCATTTGCGTGGAGGGAGAGTGGAAAACCATTTAGGAAACACACACACACCCCAGTTCACCCGACCGAGATTTGAACCTCGAGCTCCCCGCCCTCGGCAATCGATCTCAACACGTCAAGCGCGTTAGCCAACTACGCCACCGAGGCGGGTATTAAATTTTAAAATTAGCTCATTTTCAACGAGCAAAATTATAGCTTTATTACTCTAAGGTACACCTTTATTAATAATAAATTACCTTTTGTTTATTGGGAACTGCTAACAATAATTATTGACTATAGGCCTAATTGAATCACCCCCTTTTTTCTCTCTCTTTTTTCGTTATCTTACATGTAGAGAAAGTATTGTTTTCATTAAATAAATTGAACTCAAGATTTTGATGAATTTCGATGTTTCATAACGCCCCGAATCCGAAAAATAGGTTTTTGCATTTCCTCTGTCTGTCTGTCCGTCTGTCTGTACCTCGGAGCCTAAACTGTTTTACCATTCGTGCTAAAACTAGGTATGTAGGGTTTTCACAGGGTTGACCCGAGGTTTTTTTTTTGGAGTTTTATATCTAACCCTAAAGTCAGTGGTAGTTTCCTTAAGGACGAAAAGAGAAAAACACAATTTTATAAAAATCGTTTCTAACTATTTTGATTAAATTTCATTTATAAACATTTATCAAAATTACAAACAAAATAGCTACCGTAATTTAAATTTTTTGGTGAAATGACTTTAAGGGTTCCGGTATAATACGTAAATTCTAATATTTTTTTGATCATATCTCCGTAAATCTTTGAGATATTAAATTACTTACCTGGTTTCCCATAATAAATGCTGACACTTTGTTTATATTGTCAGCGAATATGCTCTATTTGCTTACAAGATAATCACAACACCTTGCAATACTCGTTTTGTCATTCACAATCCAAAGCACAACAACAGTACACTTCTCAATTTAGGCCGTGTGATTACACTCTTTAGATAAGAATAGAAAGTAAATAATCTTCGGCCCAAGCTCCATACAAACTGTATTTACTCACCCAATGAAATTCCAATTCAGTGCGGACAATGTTCTACAATCATTCCTATTTAAACCAGGTCTTACTAATTTCGGAACAAACACATTCAATCTTTGTCCTGGGCTACAGTTAAAGTTTTCTCGATGCTTGACAGTAACTAAAATTAAAACTACAAATATCTACTACTTATAAAACAGTGTGTAGATCTGTAGGTCTGTTCCCTAAGATCTGTAAGACTGCTTGGATGCATTTGTATGCAGATTCTTTTATAAAATATAACTTTTTACCGGCTAGGATTTAGGCAATTTATCAAATAAATTAACTCATATTTTTTTTATAGATTATGTCTTAAAACGCATTATTAACTGTGGATTCTCCTATTGAATATAAAAATCACTCTTTTTCTTTATAGCAAACGAGTATTAAATTAATTTTACATGACTATCAAAGCTTAGAATATGTAAATGATTTAGGTTGCGAATATAGCCACATCAAATATATTCAAAGCCCTAAATTTCAAAATATCAGCTAGACACGAGAATAAAACTCAAGACCCTTGTCTAAGTGCGCCAATGTTTTCTACCACTGAACTATCCAGGATTTTCCCCTTACTCAGAGTAATTATTCATTCAAAGTTTCAAACAAAGTCTGACGGCTACATAAAGCCGACCGACCAGTCGGCGGTGACTGGTATCAAAGATGGCGCATGGTAACCGATGATTTCAACACGTCCATCACAGACTCTGCCTCAAACTATAGGTGAATAATGAATCCAAGAATTGGATGAATCTTGGTGCGCTAAATTAGGGTATTAGGTTCTATTCCAGTGTCCCAGTTTTATTTCTCAATTTACTCATATATTTGTCCCTTTAAATGGTGTGTGACGACTCATATAATCATATTCTATGATAACTTGCATACCAAAAACTGAACAACAATATTTACAAATTTTTACCTGTGCTATGTGCGTTTTAGTGAACATTTGTTGATTGAGCCCTCGTGGCTGGTCAATGATGTAACTCGTGTAGTTCACAGATCCTACGATAGGTTGCGCTACTAACCATAAACCGAAACCTATGTATACAAGTTTTTGGCGGAGGTATTCTCTAAATCGGTGTTTCTCAATCTTTGAGGCGAGTGTTTCAGCCTCAGGTTATATCTTTGAACCATCTGTTCAGTTTCTCTAACTTGAAGAGCTGGTTAACTGTAACAAATTAATATGCTGCGTTGGCCGGTGAAGAAATAAAAATAGCCATGACACTTTCATTGAATAACTGCGAGTCAGCCTGGCTCAACATTCACGAAATATTAAATGAATAGCTGTTAATTTGGCAGCCGTAAACAGGATCTGTCTTAAACAAGCTTTATGATTTAAAAATAATACTCCTTACAATTACAGTGAAATTTAAATGAAAAATTATATGATATTGTGAGATAACTTTTATTTACAATTTTTTTTAGTGTTACACAAAAATTGAAATAATAATTAAAATCTTAAAATATGTTAGTTAATGCTAAAATTGTATTAGTTTTACTTTTTTTGTACGATTTTATTGTCTACACAAATATATTTTTGTAGGATGAATACAAAACTATTGGTACCATATTATGATAATCACATTCATTTAAATGTTTACATTCTCCTTTGAGTTTGGTGCGCTTTGTTTTAACTTTATAATTGTATTAAAAAATGCAATAGGCCTAATAATTTTGCGCTGAACGTTTTTGGCCAAAATAAATTAAATATTTATTCTATATAAACATAGAATTCTTCTGCACACGCTAATCTCAACAGCTGTTCTTGAATATCTGTCAAGGGTGCTCTGGAATGTTGTGACATTTTCTCTTTATTTAAAAAGTTTGTCACCAAATGCTACTATTCTCATAGCAGATATTCAACGACTGTTGAGATTCTCGTGTGCAGAAAAGTAAACTCTATGTTTCTATAGAATAAATGTTTTGTTTATTTTGACCAACAAGTGTTTATGCTTTAAAAACTGCAAAATTATGCACTAAAATTGCGATCACTAGTACCACACCGTAACATGAACATACAACACATCAACTACGTAAACACAGCACACATTATAACAAAAAGACCCCATAGCACACCAATACATACCCCGATCCTAACAAATATTCATAAACCACAAACATTAGTATTCTCAAAAACTATAAACCAGACACAATTAAACCCAATAATAGTACGCAAGAAATAACAACGTTCCAAACAATACTACACAAGCTAATTCAGCCGGCACACAAGTTGCACAATGCCAGGGTATGTATGGTATTGTCAAATGCTTCGTCAGCTCATGAAGATAAGATGGTGAAGGCAAGAAATGCTGACGTTCTTGCGATGTATCTGACTCTGGCCTTTATCTTTAATCCAGGATGATCGCTCCAACACTGAACTCCACTGAAGCAATTACTTTAATTCACGAATTCATTGGTTTGGTTGTATATAAGGCCTAAACAATGAACCTGAACAATATTAAGCCTACTATATAGCCTACGATATATATAGCAATAGCAAAAATACATCAATGCTTAATATGATTAGTTAATAGAACTAGGTCATAAATTATTGTACTATATCAGCTCTAGAAACCAGTAGTAGGCCTACCCTGGCTATTATTACAGTAAGCATCTATAATGCTCTATAAATTACGATACAACTGTTACAATTATTCTACACTTTAATATTATTACACTTTGTCAAATTTAATAATAAATTCATAGATGATTAACAATGCAGAGTATTTAAACAAAAAAGTTGCATTCATGTGTATTTTGAAATACACTTTGATAATTTAATAATTATTTCTATCCCCTTATACATAATCTAGATAAACTACTATATTTTATTAATAACATTTTAATTTTCTTGTAATTCAATCAAGAATTTTCTCGAAACACACTTAAATTGGCTGTCTCCTTCCGATGTATTTGAAATTCTTTAGTCACATGGCACGCTCGTGGCGCCCCTAGCGTTAAACACCTTTAACAAAAGTGACGCTGCAAATCTATGTTAATATGTAAACAACTTTTGTTGAATTTAATTTGACAAATAAAAATCTCGTCCTCCACAAATTCATTTCTTTTGAAAGGACCTCATGATTTACCAACTACAAAATATTATCTAGATAATCGGTTAACGATAAAAAAAATCTGCGTGATAGGAAATATAGACATTCCAGAAGTTGCTATTAAATGCGTATTTAGAGTACTGTACAGGGGTTATTTGTTGTTGTCTGTTGTGCTATTATTAGGGATTTCTGATATCAGCTGCTATCGAAATTAATGAATGTAGTACTTCAAAAAGTTGACCAATAACTTCAAAAAGTTTTTGATTCAAGTCATGCTGGGGTGAGGATGATCTAATTGTGCTCCCAAGCGCTCAAAACCCCAACTATGTAACCATACTATGACTAATCAAGCGTATGTTAACATACAACCTACTTACTATCTGGCTTTAAGGTGCGATGGAAACGGACAAATGGAAAACCCAGGGTTTTTACAGTTTTTATGGCAAAATAAATAAAATATTGTTTCAGTAAAAGCATAAAATTTAGTTTTCTTAACATGGGAATATCAACAGTTGTTGAATATCTGTAATTAACATAGTGGCACTAGATGAGAAACTTTTGAAATTAAGAGTTGTCATTAAATTCCAGAACACCCTTGGCTGATATTAAAGAAATTTCGAGGCCACCATGTGAATAAAATTAAATTCTTTGTTTGTACTGGAGAAATAAATATTTTATTTATTTTGGCCAAAAAAATGTTTCGCCATAAAAACTGCAAAAACGCTGGCTTTTCCGCTTGTTCTCTTCCATTCCAACTTCAGGAAGTTGAAAGGTCATGGCCATCAAAATGTAAGCTCGTTATTGAACCCTATCCAGAGACGCCTCCGTCCAACCCTCTCCAGCTTAGTGGCATTGTCTCAACAGGAAATAGGAATGTGTATTTTACAACCAAACAAGAAAAGAGGATACCATTCATACCAACCTCATTACCTAAATCATCTTCTCATTCTGACAACTGTGTGTTTTAAGATGTTATGTTTGAGTAGTCATGCATTTATAAAATATTTATAGTATTTAAAAATTTACTTATTCAACATGAATGCCTTAAAATGACTCAAATATGACTAAAAGTGACTAAAAAATTTAACTAATTAAGAAATTATGACCGAAAAATCCATAATGATCAAAAATGACAAAATAATGACATGAAAAAAATGTTTCCTCCTCAAAAAGGAAATCATAAATAGAATTAAAGTATTTCATTTTGTTTTATAAGATGTATAGATATTCTATATACAATTTTAATGAAATATATTAATTTTATTACATAATGAGCTATTTTTTATATGAAATACAATAAATTATGTAACGAACTCGGATCCTTTTTTTGAAGTAGATAAATTTCATTTTAAAGCATAGATAAATGAGGAAAAAACTATAAAACTACTTGGTGGTTGTTACTCTTAAATCATGTCACCTATCCTCCTCAAATACCCTTCACATCATATGTTGTCGGCAAGAATACAGGCGGGCAAGACTATTTGGCGTATTGCCCTTTTAAAGGGAAATTTATGAGACCTAATGAGCAGAAGGGCTGACCGGTAAGAAGACAAGAAAAAATAGGGAAGAAAGAACTTACTCTTAGACCTACGTCGGTTATTATTCTGTTCAGGGGTGGTAGAATAACCCCCAGGTGGTGTGATGGGAAGAAGACTGACCTACGTCATTATTATATCGTTCTGTCAACTCTTGGTATCATAGCATCAAGATATTGAAATTATTAATTTATAAATATTATACAGTAATAGTTTATCCTTCACCCACATCAGTAGTCACATGGTTTAAGTCGTCAGGCCAGTAATAGCTGGATTGTCCCCGCTTTGCNCCCATCCCCCCAAATATAGTAGGCTAAGCCCGTTTCTCTGATAGTGAGATACATAATTTTATTTTTAGTTCCAATGTGCATGCATCGCAAGTTTTTAAAGAGGAATGGAAAAGGAGACAAGAGAAGCTCAGTGTTTTTTTTACGGTTTTCATAGCGAACAAGTTTTTAACCAAAATAAGCCAAATTTTTCTACAGTTGAAACATAAGAGCTTTATGTTTGTACACATGTAAGTGTTAAAAGTTCTTGAATTTATGTTATGAGTATGGTGGTATTTGATGAGTAATAATGACAAGGGTGTCTATATAGGCTTAACCAGAATGTAAAGGTATCCATAACACCAAAAATGTTAAGATCCATTCTCTGGACGGATGTTGGTTCATTGATCCAAAATTTCTTTCCTAACTCGTAAATTAGCGTACTTAGCTAATAAATAGCCTGATTGGGCAATAACTTGTAAACACTAAACACCATATCTTTTACACTAAAATCTTTCCGTGATTATAATGGTTTTATTTTTTAAAGGATTCTTGTATTACGTCATGGATCAAGAACTACCGGTTTTCTTTGGATCCGAAGTTAGTGTGGGTGTTGTTAGTCAAATGGGTATGGATTAGGAGATGAGTTTAGATGGAATGCACCCGCACTAGTATGAAAAATGTTTGGAGAACCGAAAATAAACCTAACGTAGTTCTACTGTCCCCGGTCAAGATTCGAACCCCGTCTTCAGGTCTCAACGCCTACTGAGGGAAATAAAAGTATAATGCCTCAACCCTCTCGGCCACCGCTGCAGGTATTGATTCAATCCAATAAATATGTATATTCTTAATAAATTTAACATTTGTTTTGGGGTTTGTAATACTACAGATATATTAAACTTATTGTCGCTATGTAAAAATGTATGTTTTAACAAAACCATTGACTGCTGTTAAAATTTACATACACACAGTAAAAATTGGCAGTTGCCAACACACATAACTTGGCAGATAAATATGTGAACGTAGAAAGTAACCCATAAATTATCATGCTGTAGAATAGCTTACATTGTAAGTCGTGTACTGATATTGGAGCTATTATTTAGGTTTAATATTAAATCATTAGCGGCTCTGATCTAAAACAAAACTGAGATTAATGGCTGAAAGGTTCGTTATGCTGACTACATTAAACCTTCAATTTAGGGAAAACAACGCTCAGTACATCCAACCGGGATTCAAACCCCGATGTCCCCGTAATCGACAGTCCAGTTCATTGGGAAAGTGACGCCTTTGATCATGCGGCCACCGAAGCGGGTGGGATCCCATGACAACTATTCAACAATATGTTTAGAAAATTAAACTAAAATATGCTTCTTCTTTAGCCATTTAATTATGATCACAAATATTTGTTCCTATAAAAATGGTAAAAGTATGAACCTTAACTCGCTTCCCCTTCCACCTCACCTAAATAGGATACACTTTAGTTGCTAGTTAATCTTAAAAAATAGGATGAGAATAATTAATTTTAAGGATTTACACCTACATTCACTTTGAGAGGGGATAAAACTAAATTACTATAAAAACACACACGACGCTAAAATCGATTCTCAAGCTCAGTCTTCCGGGCCATAATCAACTTTGTCGGTATAAAAAAAGTTTAGATTTGATGAAAAAAAGAAAGTGGAGTTAAACGCTTTTAGCAATTGGTCCACCGTACAGGTAGTGTCAATATAGAGGCATTAAAGGTTTTTTTTCATACTTCTAAGAAAACAAAAATAAAACTTTATGGTGACAGTTTAACAATAAAATACCCTCTCTTTCTTTTTTTTCGAAATGTTATGGTAGGTTGTGTACTGTAAATGACCAATGCAATAAACTTTTATGATGGAAATAATCATTTCTTCAGAAGTTGTTTTGTTTCATGAATAACGTTTGTAAAAAAAATAAAATGAGAGTAACAAATTATGTTTATTTTAGGGGTGTGCTATTCTCTAGAAAGGGGGCTTGGGTTAACTTTTTTGTCATTTTGTAGAGTTTTTAGGAAAAAGTTAAAAACCGGATCAATGCCCGGTAGCACTTTTCATGAATTGGAGTGGGAGTAAAATTAAGTTTTTCTTGTTATTTTTTATCCAAATTAAAATTTAAAAATGTACCAAAAAAATTAATAATTTATAAATTAAGCTATTTATCAACATTAGTTAATCATTCTTATAAACTATTTTAAATTCATTTAAGTAGTCCTTTATTAATAAATAAAAAGCTTTTGATTTTTTAATTCTTTAGTGGTGTAAATAAGCTTGGCACATTTTTTTTTTTAGGAAAATAGTGGCAACCATGAAAACTAAATCCATTAGAGCTGTGTATCTCAATTGTTACCAAATTAATGAAACTAATCACTCTGGGTGTGTGTATATCAATACTACAAACTTGATGATTAAATTAATTAGACAATTATTGTGAACATTAATGGATATCATCCTGCCTGCTTTCAAGGAGTATAAAACTCTGAATAAAGAACAATAGTTCATAAACCTGAACAGGTAAGACGTGGAGCTGAAAAAATAAACCTATCACTGTGGTAACAGATCGAAATTTGTCATTAAGGTATAAGAGCCGTTTGTGAACTCGGTTTATGGGCTGATTAATGTTTCATTTCAAAGATTGTTTTTAAAAAGTATTGGTTAACTTTTTTTAACTAACATTTGAAATTAAATAAAAAATGCAGCTGGATGTTGAATATAATAATTATATATATTTGATATATATCTATCCACATGAATTATTCGAACACTTATAAGCAACCTGGACATCTCAGATTTAGCATGGCAAGAAGTCTCAAGATAATTTTTCCTAGAAAGGTCTTAAAATATAAAATGTTGGTGGATTCAAAATAGGTCTCCTAGTGTATCGAATTAGGTCAAAAACATTTAAAAGGAATCATTCCTTTTCTATACTGTAAATTGTTACAGTTCTATATATCATTCATTTGTTGTAATTCTTCAACATCCAATTAGTTTTTTATGCTATATTACACTTCTTTTATTTTACTTTCTCTCAACACCTCGGAGGAAAATTATTGTGAACGTCAGGAAAATTGAAATCCAGATTTTGATACATGTTGACGTTTTATGACCCCCTGAAACTAAAAAAAAGTAGTTTTCGCAATGCCATCTGTGTCTCTCTCCGTCCGTCTGTCTATCTGTCTGTCTGTACCTCGGGCTAGAGCTGAAACATTTTCTTCCTATCGGACTAAAACTTTGTACTCGGGGCCTTCATAAGGTCCCCCCAAGGAGTTTTTGGAATTAGATATCCAACCTTAAATTTAAGGGTAGTTTACTGAAGCATAAAAAAAGGAGAAGAAAAATGGATTTTCTCGAAATTTGCTTTAACGATTTTCATTAAATTTTGTACCAAGACACTGTTTATACAAGATGCAAACTTTCATTTTCTCACGAAAATAATTTTGAGTGTACTTTAAATGGGATAAATTTTACAATTTTCATCATTTCTACACAACTATTAGAGATACAAAATAACTTATAATTGTATAATTGTATTACTATTCCCAAAATAAAAGGATTTTATTTAAGATACATTTTAATAATCAGACCAACAATTTTCAGTATTTAAGTATATATATATTTAATTGAATTTCTTTGAAAAGGGTGAATTTATTGTTATACTCTTTGCTGGACATATATGTTTCTCTTCTCTCGGTGTTTCTGTAAAAGGGTGACTTGATTGTTATTATCTTTGCTGGACAGATAAGTTTCTCTTCTCTCGGTGTTTCTGTAAAAGGGTGAATTGATTGTTATTATCTTTGCAGGACAGATATGTTTCTCTTCTCTCGGTGTTTCTGTAAAAGGGTGAATTGATTGTTATTATCTTTGCTTGACAGATATATTTCTCTTATCTCGGTGTTTCTGTAAAAGGGTGAATTGATTGTTATTATCTTTGCTTGACAGATATGTTTCTCTTATCTCGGTGTT
>CABEEJ010011093.1:0-12030 GCA_901482245.1 Timema douglasi | reverse complement strand
ACACCATTAATAGCAGTCCAGACAAACCACACCATTAATAACAGTCCAGACAAGCCACACCATTAATAGCAGTCCAGACAAACCACGCCGTTAATAGCAGTCCAGACAAACCACGCCGTTAATAGCAGTCCAGACAAACCACACCATTAATAGCAGTCCAGACAGAAAAGGTTTGTGTTGCTAGAATTATCACAAGGTCCAAGTTATTTATTGGCGCTCATAAAAATAAGAAGGAAAATATTACCTTTTTTTTCTGCGATATTTATGACTAAGACATATTTTGTTCATCTTTTGTTACTGCTATTTTATTTATTTATTTATATAAATATAACATGTTTTACCTTATGTAAGCCTACAGTGTTGTATATTCTTTTTTCAAAATTCAATTAGCATAATTATTGTAGTCATTAGTTTATTGCTAATGTAGTTTTTACCTAGTTTGTCCGGCTATGAATGTAAGAAAAGGTTTAGCCATTAGTGTCTTTATGCCAATTGTACATATTTTAATAAATTATATTTGACAAGTAAAATAAAACTTGCTAACTTTGGTATATAATGTTTCTAAATGTTTATCCAAGACAGACACGAATTGAGTTATTTTCTATTTTATTTTAAAACGTGAGTTGGCTGCTTTCCTGGAGTTTTACTCAACATTGTTCATAATATCTTTCTTTCTAAAAAAACAACCTATATTACCTACAAAGGTCAAACTTTTAAAATAGACCTATTCAAAGAGGAAGCCGAAATTTGTGAAAACGACAGTACATTTCTCAAAGTCTACCTAAACGATTTTAATTATCATTCTTTTTAAATTAGAGACATTTACTTCTAGAACTATCTTATCAAAGTTTACAAACTTTCAATATCGAAGCCACGATCTCTTTAATCCAATCCACCCTATCCCGTGAGTACATACTGTAGACCTAGGTCCCTATGACAGGGTTCCTGATGTCATAGATGAGTGGTTGGGGTCACTAAAAAGGTCTTAAGGCGGCGTCCTAGGTCAGAGAGAAAGTTTCAATCGCTGCCCCACGGCTTAAAACGATAGACTGGCCTGTGTCTTTTCTGGAACTACTTTTATATTCTGTCTAAACTTATACTCCCGTTAGCCCTTCACCTACAACCACCCTTTGCCATATCATTAAGAAAGAGGGGAAAGAAAACTAGGAAACTTCCAATCTCAAGGTAGGGAGGAAATCTCGCTTCTAGATCAAAGAACGACTGTATTTGTTTGAGGAGATTTCAATCCAGAGCCTTCTCCGCCAGGCCTGGTCTCGTAGCTCCGTGGATATGTTCTGAGAGTCGTTGCACATGACTGCATGAGCTAATGTCACATTCTCACACACTAGAGAGTTGTTAAGGAAAAAAGAGCCCTGTCGGAATATTTCTAACTCTATTTTGGCGTGGGTTATATTTTGAAATACCGCGTTAGAGCTGAACGCCTGCACTTACGCCGGGATTTACCACACATCCCGTGTCTTGGAGAAACGATCATTTACAAGGGTGGGCCTACAGCTCGTATTGGTACAGAAAGTTTGTAAACTTTGATAAGATAGTTCTCCAAGTAAATGTCCCTAATTTGAAGATAATAATAATAATAATAATAATAATAATAATTAAAATCGCTTTGGTAGAATTTGAGAAATAACTGTTGAAATTTACTGTCTTCTCAAACTTCAGAGTCCTCTTTGAATAGGTCTATTTTAAAGTTTGAACTTTGTAGGTAATATAAGTTGTTTTTTTAGAAAGAAAGAAATGATGAACATTGTTGAGTAAAACTTCAGGAAAGCACCAAAATCACGTTTTAAAATAAGATAGAAAATAAATCAATTCGTATGTATCTTAGATAATCATTTAGAAACATTATATAATATACCAAAGTTAGCAAGTTTTATTTTACTTATCTAATATAATTTATTAAATCATTTTAAAATCTTAGAACGTCGTCTGATTGATTTTTGGCGTGAACTGAATCAGGGAATGAATATTCTGAAATAGGATGGACGAAATGTAATTCAGTGAAATGCAATAAGTTTTTTGGAATTCATTAAAGATGATTTTTAAATAACAACAAAATGTTTATTTTGGTTTTCATCTTTGATGGTAAGAACTTAATATGGAGCTGTAGGGGAGGCGAGAAAAGGTAACGGTTTTTGCAGTTTTTATATCAAAACATATTTTTTTGGTCAAAATAAATAAAATATCGCTTCAATAGAAACATAAAAGAGTTTAATTGTCTTCACGTGGTGATATCAACAGTTGTTGAATATCTGTTGAGGGTGTCCTGGAATTTAATGACAACTTTTTCTTTTCATTTAAAAAGTTTATCATCTAATGCCGCCATGATGTTGACAGATATTCAACAAATGTTGATATCACCACGTGAAGAAAATAAAACTTCTGTTTCCACTGGAGAAACATTTAATTTATGTTGACCAAAAAAAAGTTTCGTTATAAAAACTACAAAACCAGTTACCTTTACTCGCCTACCCCCTCCCCCCCCCAAATCCACACATAAAGTGGACATTATTGCAAAATAAAACACAATATTAAAAAAAAATCTAATCAGGGATAAAAACAAAAACGCGTTTATAGAAATGTAACATTTATTTGTTGTAACCAGAATAAAAAAACAATATTTTTAATTTGTGCTCTCGACAAACAATAATTACAAATGATTACCAGTACACCTTATTATTTTATTTTAACAAAACGGCTGTAATTATTTATTCTCGTTTTATTTTTTTTATTCTATACTCAAGTGGTAGACAACTAAATAACTATTTTTATTACTGCAGGCTATTTTATACCATTATAGATTGTTTAAATGTGGGTAGTTAAGTTAATCTGAGAAATTAAATAATAATTATATTAAAACAATAACTGAGCTACAGTCCAATTTTCATAGAAAGAGTATTTTATAAAATACAAACATTATTTGTTCACGGTCAAAATTGATAACATTTCACTATATTATTATTATTTTTATTATTATTGTTTTACATGTATTGATAATATATTACTCAAGATTGACATGACTTGACGTATGAATATATGAAAGTAGATCTAGTTGCTTTTCTAGATGTCAGATAAGGCTCTTCCTATGAAGATTGAACTGTAGTTGAGAAACTAATACATTTTATATATTAATAGTTTTTAATGGTTGGTCGAAGGGACGCCACCTCACAAGAATAGCCAGAATATAGTTTAAATGTAACACCTAGACATTGGAATAGAACCCGGGATACTTGTGTTAGAGCCCCGGATTCGATTCCCGCGTCCAATTGTCATTTTATAACTATATTTATTGGCGCACAACCCGAACGGGTATATATATATATTTACTATGATTTTTTTTATAGTAAGTTAATTTTAGAAAATAATTAACTAACTTCCTTTATATGGAACAAACTATTATTTTTAAAACAAATTGTTTATTTAATTATTGTATTTCATTAATAAGCCTAAAAACATTCGCGTTCCCCCAGAGTTTTGACAAAATATTAATAATTATAAAATTAAAGGTGGAAATTAATTTTGTTACTGGCACACCCGTCAATAAAATAGAAAAAAATAACATTTAACCACCGGAATCGAACCCGGAACCTTTATATTAGCTTGCCAATGCACTATGAACATCTAATAAGACAACGGTTCCCTAAACCAAAGGTCTTTGGTTCATTTCCCGTATCGATATTCGGCTGTTTGTATTACTCTGCCCTTGATAAAGGCTCCGGGTTTGAAACCCGATACGATATAAAAGGCTGTCATGTTATAGGTAGTAGTTCCCAGACGCTGAGGGCCCAGTCTTGAGAGGTGTCAGGTAGCTATACCAGCGGTCCGGCAGGCAGGTATAATGTCGGCCACAGAGCCCGACCTGACCGGTATATATTGAGACCTGCTCCCCCTTGACTAGATACCTGTCTGTGGGCCACTTGGGTGAGTAGAGGGGTGAAAGGGGGGGGGGGGAGAAAATAAGTGAATAAATACAAGATGAGGAATATAATATTAGGCCCTAATGAAGGCCTGGGTAGTTTTTATTTGGCTGAAGGAGTCTCATTGAGAATTTAAATATAACAAAATACCATCTGTCTGTAGGTGCAATTTATCTGATAGGATATTTAAAGAATTGTCATAACAACATAAAAAACAGTATTAGGCCTATGTATAAACATTTGCTATGGACAAAATAAAATAAAAGGGCTATACAATATAAAAATGATAAGTTAGCGATTTTACAATAAAACTTAACTCAATGAGATGAATGCAATTTATCATTTCTTTAATGTCAGGTGTAGATTTAGTTGGCGGGATTTTTTTTAACTACTTGTAAATTATTATTATTATCACCACGTCTTACTACCCGTTCGGGTTATACGCCCTTACGCTAATGTGTGATGGTAGGGTGATTGTGAGATGAAATGGAGGACCTACAGTTTTCCGAACCACGGTGGAGGCCTGGCATTCCCCACATTCACAAGATGTCTTGTCAGAGGTGAAGGAAGGGTTGGGCAATCAGATAAATTTGTGTCGGGACCGAGGATTGAACCTAGACCGCCAGGTCTCGATACTTGTAAATGTTCCTCGGTAAGGTTTGGGTTGTTATCGAGATTATAGAAAATGTCTGTTGATCCACAAACTACCAACATCTCTAGATCAAAATATCGGATGTTTGCGAATTTGTTGAAGTCGAGAGAATTGTTAAAATGTACTGTTCATGTTTATTGGCGACGTTGTAATTCTGTTAGATCTGTCTATATTATACCCACAGGTATATCAACACGGGTTGAATTTTGTTATTGTTGATCTGCGTTGAATAAACATCTACATCTACACTAATATTATAAAGAGGAAAGATTTGTTTTTTTTTGTTTGTAATGGATAAACTCAAAAACTACTGGACCGATTTTAAAAATTCTTTCACCAATATAACGTTACATTATCAGCGAGTAGCATGGGCTATATTTTATTTTGAAAATTTAATTTATTCCTCATAAAAATGTCGATAGTCACTCATATTTTATGGTAGAGTCTATGATGATTCTTCAATATGTGTGTTGAAGGAATATTGAGGGGGAGGGGGGGGTCTAGTCGGGTTACTTCTATAGGAACATATGCTATAGTTCTGGTATTTTAACCCCTAATTTTGTTTTCGTAGATAGATAGCTCACGGACCACGTAGAAATACCGGCCGCAATTTTCCCAGAGCTGCCCTAGTGTTAAAATATCTGTTGTTAAACATAGTCAACACGTGATCATCTTTTGGGCCAAGATCAAACTATTACCTCGCAATTAAAATACTTTCAAACAATGAACGTATCGGTGGTCGCGCAGTATAAGGCGCGTTTCTCGTGTTGGACTGAATTGCCACGAGACGGGCAGGTCGGAGTTCGAACGCCCGGTAGGGTGCACTGAGAGTAGTTTTCAGTAATTGATTTCCCAATACGCCTCCACGCGGGTATATTTATTTAAAAATGTATATAATCCTTCTTCCTATTTCATTAACGTAATTAATGTATGCTTGGACTCTGAGGAAGAAATACTTGGAGAGCTTTGAAATGTGGAGCTGGACAAGACTGGAGAAGATCAGGTGGCCAGACAGACAGACAGACAGACAGGGAGACAAATGAAGAGTGGGTGAGAAGAGAACCATTCTGGATGTGATTCTTCGGTACATCCTTAGGAGGAACTGTCCTCTACATGACGTCATAGGAGGAAAGGTTGAGGGAATGAGGGTTTTAGGAAGGAGGAGGATTCAAATATTGGAGGACTTGAAGGAAAGAAGAACATTCTGGAAGCTGAAGGAGGAGGAAGAGGACAGGGTATTGGAGGTCTAAGTTCAATGACAGAAGGAATGGACCTGTCGTAAGACAGAACATATGATAATGGTAGGTAATAATAATATAGCGCAAATAAATAGTCGCAAGTGTGGCCTATAGATCTGTCAGCTACATTGTGGCCATCTTGTTAGGGGGGTGTAGTGCTTGTCTGTTTACCAAATAAAGTGTCCAGCTTTCGATTCCCGGCAAGACCGAAATTTGTATTGTTGGTGAAATCGTGTTGGGTTCCCCCCCCCCCCCCCCCACCNCCCCCCCATAGTGGCCAGAGGACTGGATGCTGTGTTCGTTATATAATTAAGATGGTTTGTAAGCCGAGTATTGATTTTATCAGTTGGTTCATAAAATACATGTTAAATATGAAGACATTATATATGTTATATGGGTAGATTAGTGGTTCGGTATGTCCTGAAAATATGGGGAGATTTATAATCAAGTCCACAAATACTACACGAGCGAAAACGTATTTTCCGGGTCAATCTTAACCTAGTCTCTCTACAGTAGATCTTTAATTTAACGAAAAGCGTTTCATAATGATTTAGGCCTACGTCCTATGCTAAGGTTTTTATAGAAACCGTTTTTGTTCGGTCAAATAAATCAAATATTTATTTAGTAGATAGGTTTGGTTTAATTTTCCACATTTGTTGAATACCTGTCGTGAACATGGCGGACTTTGAACAGGACTTTTTGAATTAAAGAGAGATCGTTGTCATTAAATTCCAGGACACCCCCGACAGACATTCAACAACTGTTGATATCACCCCGGGTGGAGAAAATTGAACCATTATGTTCTTAATGGAGTGGCATTTCATTTATTCTGCCAAACATTGTGTTTGCTATAACACAGCCCTTATCTCGCTATCCCTACATCCGCACCCTAACTCAACTCATTAGTACGTTTTCTTACCGGGCCTATGCAAAATATCTGGGACGCATAAAAGAATTCCGTCCTGTTAGAAAGGTTTATATAATTGAATTGACTTACTTAGATCCTAATATCGACGTATTTGAACACAACTTTCTTTCAGCCATTCTAGACCGTTTACAAAGTTGTTTTTCAGAGGACTTAATTAAATTAGCTCTTAAATTAGCTCTTTTGTATGTTGCTGTTTTCATAGCCTTGGGATTGCTATTTTTTTTACTGTTTCATATGTTACTTGTGATGGCCAAATCACAAATCTTTTTTACTTACCTCATATTTTAGTGGCGTGTGTTTTCTAATTAACGTAGGCTACATAATGTACAGCCAAAAATTACTGTAGGTGTTGTTTTAATGTGGACTATTAACCGTCTATTGTTCAAACTTAATAATAATTGTAAGATATATCGTGCCTTTCTTCCTACTATGTTGAGCCTATCTTTAAATGTAGGCTCTTAAAACGTAACTAATATGTCTTAAAATGAAACCTAGGCCTACATAAAAGTCAGGAGTATTTTGAGAATGTTTTTAAAAACAGTCTTGAAACTTGACGTCCGTGTCAATAAATGTCGTTAGGCCTACACGGAGAAAACATTTCAAGCAGGAACACATCAATGAAGGCTGTACGGAGCTCATCAAGATTCATTAATAATTTATTAATATATGTTTTTTATTATTATTTGATGGGCTTGAAAAATATGTAAATTGAGTCATTAAAACAACTCGTAAAATGTTGTATTTTACAACACGCTACACAGAGTATTATTATAATTTATAAACATAATTTATCCACGATGTAAGTGATGTATTGTACATTTTATGACTTGTTATGAATTCCATTGTATTTTCTCTATGCATTGTGCGGCTCGAATTTATAAATAAGACGCGAAGAAACTAATTATTTTACAACCTCTTTGCTCAGTGACTAAAATCTACGTCCGGCTAAACAGAACAAGTAAAATTGTTTGCAAATTTAACAACGTAATAATGGGATTAAAATACTGTAATTTTACTTGCAGTGACAACTTAGAATTAAAGCTTTACAAATGTGTATGGAATCATTTTTAACATTTGATTTTTTTGTTAGTTTGGAAAACAATAATAGTCCCTATTTCCAATATTGATAAACTATTATTTTAAAATAAACATTCTTTAACATTTTCTTTGTTTAAAGAAAAAAAAACTTGACTTGTTGATTAAAGTTTATTATATTGTTACTAATACACCATTAAAACTTTAATATACATTGTACTATTTTATATTTAGAGAGATTTCCCAAAAATGCTTAGTCTAGAACGAATTGTTTTAAACCAAGGGCCACGCATGGTCTCCCACCGAACAAATACATGTGTGAAACCATTTTAATATGTGAACCAACTCGCTTGAACGCCATTAAAATAGCGTCAATTCGTTGATAATAGAGCTAACGTGGCTCAGAGCAGGACAATATAAGCACTGTTTGCGTTGCCTATTGTTGTTTTTAAACAATTGTAGCGATTGTTACCATGTTTTATTGTTGTAAATATCGCCACCTTGTCATTCTGAGTTAATAATATTCACGGAGATACACATTTTAATGTTGCAATCAACAATGACGGGATGTTACCATATTATATTATATGTATTGATAATATATATATCAAAAGTTACAGCTGTAGATTACATGACTTGACGTATGAACACGTTAACGTAGATCTAGTAAATTTTCTAGCTGTCAGATTTTCCTAGGATAATTTGACGGTTGTATATTTTTTTAGCTGTCGGATGGAGAAGATTTCTACAACAATAAAACACAAATTCACCCTATTTGTTTGGCAAGAACTTTTTTTTCTTCATTTAATTTGGGGAATCAAGAACAAAATACGAATGTCCCAAAGGTCAGTATTAATTAGTCTACTAATTAGCCTATTACTCTTCGTCAGTTGAATGAGTCGAGGGCCCTCTGAAGGCCGTCTCTTTGATTCAAACATAGAAATGGACTGTTCGCTCGACTCAATCGCCTTAAAAGGTCGGTTGGAAGTAAAAACGACCTTAAGGTTTTACAGTTTTACAGTTCTTATAACATAAAACATTTTGGACCAAAATGAATAAAATATTGATTAAAAATATATGTTTACAAGGCTGCCAGTGATCGGGGAAACCGGGAATTTTGTTTGAATTTTTCCGTCTGTTGGAAATTTAAAGACAAAGAGCTTCTTTCTATGCGTACCCAAATTTTGAAAATTTGCTGGGGATGGACCATGAAGAAATACTAGATACAGCAACAAAAACAACCACGAATCCAGTTGTTTTTTTCCATCCGCTGTGGAGAATTGAAATTATGGGGAGAATTCTTGATACAAAAAGTCCAAGAGAGTCAAAATACAGATTTGTGTCCAATGTTTCCAAAATATTGCGAGGACTTTTGAAAACTGTTTGTGTGACGGGTTACCAGTTACTACGTCAACAGGAGGGCGATATTTTAGACCGTGGAATAGAAATAAGACCTAATTGAGATCAACAAAGGGACATTCCTCGGTATAAATATTGGAATAATCCCCGGAGAGGGCGTGAATAATATTCCCCAGAAAACATCAGCGGAACATTATTATGTTCTCTTCTCTCGTCTCAAAGAACTGGATATTGAGTTGGGTAGTAACTTTTAATAAAACAAAAGGTTCCTTGTCGTTTATACCGAGATAATTAATTAACTGGTGCAACCGAAAGGAGACTGTAGGAATCATTTGAAACGAGGGGCTACAAAAGAATGTTGAGACTATAATGGATCGAGATGATATCAAATACAGACATTCCAAGAGAAGCAAATGAAGGAAGGAAACTGTTGAAAAGTGTACAGCAAAGAAGAGTTAACATGGTAGGACATTTACTGAGATGTGATAGCTTGACTAAGATAAATATAGAAGGAGACGAGGATTGGAGTACATGAATCAGATAACGGACGATGAAGATAGGAACAAAGACGTGAAAAATTTGGCCCAGAATGGACAAAAGTCGAGAGCTGCAGAAAACCAATTGCAAGATCGATGATCTGATGAATTAATTATTTACCAACCGACTCTCAAACGCTTTTATGTAACCTACTGTAACTTTATATTTATTTTGGTGACCTGGTGGTCTAGGGGGTGAGGTGTCAGACTTCTATGCTGGCGGCCGGGGTTCAATCCTCTGTCCCGGCACAGATTTATCTGATTACCAAACCCTTCCTTCACCTCTGACAATACATCTTGTGAATGTGGGGAATGGCCAGGCCTCCACCGTGGTTCGAATTCCACGTTAAACTGTAGGTCCTCCATTTCATCTCACAATCACCCTACCATTACACATTAGCGTAAGTGCGTATATCCCGAACGGGTAGTAAGACGCGGTGCTAGTAATAATAATAATAATAATAATAATAATAATAATAATAATAATAATAATTTATATAAAAAAATTCATACAGAGAAATAATTTTTTTATTCGAGAAGAATTTAAGATAGTAATGTAATAATTTTTAGCGTAACGCCCCCTTCCACTGTAATATTTGTCTGGATCCGCCACTGGGGATGAGTAGGGTATCATTTAGAGAAAATGTGCAGGTATTTCACCAGAGATAGGGAGACCGTTTAAGAAAAATCACCCTCAGTACACCCCGGACGGGATTCGAACCCCAACCTATCATTGGCAAACCGTACTAGATGAGCCTGACATCTAGACCACGTGCCCACCCGGCGCGGGTAGTAAGAAGCCTATAAGTGCAGCTTATCTTCTTTGTCGTGACTTGAACCGGGTGAAATAGTTGGAATAGTCGAGCAGGCTATTCCTGGACGTTCCTGGGTGGAGCAATAGGAGAACAAACAGGGAGGAGGAAAATACAGAGTGTGTTGTAAATGACATCATTGTATCAATAAATATCCATGTGCTCTGCTCCTATAGAAGGACCACGGTTACCTTTCGTTCGCAGCCATCAACAGAAATATGTAGAGCTTTGTACTGTTCAGAGAGGAAAGTGTCAGCTTTGGACCAGTGTTTACCAGTCCATACAGGCTGTAGGAGGGTAGGTCAGTGACAGCGAGACCTTCTAGCTGTCTCTTAGAGTACCACCGTAGATGAGATATTTGTAGTCATAGAAAATAGTTTTGTTACATTCTACAATCTACTATGCCAGCATTTTACATTCTACAATCTACTATGCCAGCATTTTACATTCTACAATCTACTATGCCAGCATTTTACATTATACAATCTACTATGCCAGCATTTTACATTCTACAATCTACTATGCCAGCATTTCCTTACATTCTAAAGTCAAGAGATAAGCTTTGATTTAAAAAAATCACAACTTACGTGTTCAGTGTCGTGCCGTGTAGTGTTGCCAGGGTAAGCAGAGCTTGTTACAACTGTACCTGTGATATGTTCTCCCCCACTCTGTCCCCATTTGACCAATCATACACAGACTGTTCTACACACCTCACATGAGAATGTTGACACCTGACCAATGAGCGTTCTACTGAGAAGTGTGAACAATTTACAGGTTCAGTTTGAACTTGCTCTGCTTACCCTGGCAACTCTTCACAGCACTGTATAAGCTTAGACTTACTTAATTGCCTGTCAGGACTAATAGGTAAATAGTATGGAGTGGCTATAGGCCTATATTAATACAGGTTTTTCATTTATTTAAGCTATTTAACGTTCACTTTTTGAACCGACTGATTATTTCAGCACACGAGAATTTCCATGAGCAAGAGCGAAAGGGCCTACCAATTGTGTTGTGAAAGTTATTTTCAAATATCTTCCAGGATTCCTTCACAAGCCACAATCGAAATGGGGCTTTACTTACCCTCCGTAGGAAGTCGTGCTTCGGATTTTTATCGCTCAAGAAAAATCTGTTGATACCGGCTTGGCCTATGAATAGGATTTGAAAGTGAATTTAGTGACTTTTTAAACAATCGGACAGGCGTTGGCCTATGACCGATAAATTATAATTTTATAGCCCTATTTGATTTGTGTAAAAATATTTTATAAACTTTAGCGATTAGCTTTATTAACGACGTTGTCAGCTTGGAGAGTTAGACGATATTTTGCGAAGCAGGCTGCAGCTTAGCTTGACGCGCCTAAGCAGGCTCCGCTAAGCACTATCAATGTACGAAATAGAGAGGGAGGCTTCTTGTCTTTCTACCGATAGCACTTTCCCTCTTCCACTGACGAGTTTACACTCACTATACTATTTGCTCCTTGAAGACAAATAGCCAGAGCTGTAGATGATTTATAAAAAAATGCGTTTAGGCCTACGAA